>PVJS01017161.1:0-36525 GCA_004027185.1 Glis glis | reverse complement strand
AAAAAAAAAAAAAAAAAAAAAAAAAAAAAAAAAAAAAAAATTTGTAAGAGTAAGATATTGTCACTGCTCTTAGTTAAAAGCATTCTCTCTTTCCATTTTGACTTATCTTCCACATCTGGCTTCATGTCTGGTGAGACTGGTGAGTCTGCAAACATTTTTGGTATTGGGCTCAGGGGAAGTTGGGTGAGGTAGCATTTAGAGTTTAGTGGGCTATTTGTTTATGTGACCAACATCCACTTTCACATATAGTTATGCCAGACATCCTGGTGTAGAAATAGCTTCCAGGAATCCTGCTCACTGCAAAGAACAAATCCCACGTCATTATGGTTTGGAAACTCCAGTGGAGCAAGGGAGGTGGTCTTGGGGAGGGAGGGGAGAGGGAAAAATTAATGAAAGAATCACCTCCATTGACGTTATGTACATATGTGAGAATACCAATGTCAATCTCAACACCCTGTGTGGGGAAGGGGGGAGTGGGGAGGGAGCCGGGGGAAAGCCCACCGAGTGCTGTGTGCATGACTGTTACTATCACTATGAACTACATTATGATGTGAGACTATAACGCACCAACAAAAGTACAAAACAAAAGTTCTCCCAGAGAAACTCATATGTTAGACAATGCAACCAGGTTCCTGGGCAGGACATGGCTAACTGCGGGTTTATCCTTGTGTCTGTCCCTGGCTCCCCGCCCCCTCAATCTGCTCCCCTGGCCATGAGCTGAGGGTGTTTTTCCTCCTCCACCATGGCCTAAGGCCCTGCTGCTAAGTCATTCTGTCGCCCAAGCCAGGTGACCAAGGACTGGCCTCTGAAACCTCCCAAACCTCTGAAATCGGGAGCCCTAAATAAACCTCCCTTCGTCTAAGTTGTGCCTGTCAGGTATTTTGACCACAGTGACCAGAAAGCTGACAAACAAGGGTGGCAACATGAGAAGGCAAGGCCAGGGTCTGTGTTACTATCTGAAAGCTTCCCACAGTGCCCACCGCTAGAGGAATGAGAGGAAAGCGGGCTTTTGACAGTGGCTTCCGTTCATCGGGTATGTAAAATGATAAGCTGATAAATCTTTATAACATCTAGACAAAAAGGACATAAAGGAATGGAAAGGACCAACAGGAATATACTCCAAAGAATATGTATTTTTTATACTTTTCAAAATGAGGACTTCATGGTGTAGAGTTCACCAAAATTTTGTATTTGCAGGGTACAAACCTATACCAGCACTACAAGTAGCAAGGACATCTGTGGGTGAGGCCACATACTTGTGCATCCCAACGTATTGGCTTGCACCTTACTCCATCTGAGGTTTCCTGTTCTCATGAAGTCTGCTGGTTCCACATGAAATGATATATAAAATTGCCTGCATCAGCAAAAGTGCTTGAATTTTCTTTTTTTTAATTGGTGCATTGTAATCATACATCTTGATGGGTTTCAGGGTGACAGAAGTGTACATGCACACATCGGTCAATTAGCCCTCCTAATTTTCTAATTTTTTTCTTTTTTGCATGTGTGTATGGTGCTGGGGGTAAAACCCAGGGCCTTGCACATATTAGGCAAATACTGTACCGCTGAGCCACATTCCCAGTCTTGAAATTTCCAGACGGTCAACAATGAGTAAGTTTCCATCAATTGAGAAAAGACTGTATTACTGTTGATCTCTATATAAAAACTTACATTACAAAATTGTTTTCTGAAGAGGTGATCAAATAGTCAAAAATGTAGGAAAAATGTGTATCAAGCAGTTAACTAAAGTGTTTTCTATAATTGCAATGCTTTTGGTTCAATTTGCTTTATAAAAATTGGATTGTGTATTAATTTCTTGTTAACAGATATGTCCTTTCATAGCTAATTATTTTCAATTTTTGTACTGTTTTTTTCTTTTGACAAATAGACATTTAATGTCTTAGTGATCGCTCTTCACATTATAAGAGCTTGTCACTCAATCCTTCCCTATTATTTATGATAATAAATTAAGCTATTTCAGACTTGCATTGAAAGAAATGACAGACAATCTTCTGCAGCACACATTTTATTTTATTTTACTTTATTTATTTATTTATTTTTTTTTGCGGTACCAGGGATTGAACGCAGGGGCGTTCTACCTCCGTGCTGCATCCCCGGCCCTATTTTTTTATGCTTTATTTTTGAAACCGGGTCTCACGAAGTTGCGGAGGGCCTCACTAGGTAGACAGACAGAGAGAGAGAGAGAGAGAGAGAGAGAGAGAGAGAGAGGGGAGAGGAGAGAGAGATTGCGCGCGCGCATGCGCGCTGAGGTTGGCCGCGAACCCAGATCCTCCAGTTTCCGCCTCCCAAAGTACTGGGATTACAAGCGTGCGCCACCACGCCCGGCACATTTTATTTTAAATGCTGAAACACGGTGTAATATATTTGTATTGTAAGGAAGAATTACTGCTATTTTTAGATGTGATAATGATATTATGATAATGTGTTGTTTTTATTTTTGTTTCAGTACTGGGGATTGAACCCAGGAACATTCTACATCTGAGCTACACTTCCAGTCCTATTTGTTTTTTTTAATTTTGAAACAGGGTCTCACTAAGTTGCTAAGGGCCTTGCTTATTTGCTGAGTCTGGCCATGAACCTGCGATCCTCCTATCTCAGCCTCCCAAGTACTGGGATTACAAGTGTGCACCACCACGCCAGGCTATGGTTATGTTTAAAATCGTTTTTATCTTATGGATATACATATATATAATAAAAATATTTATAGATCAAATGATATATCTAGGATTTGTTTCAAAATATTAGTGGAGGGAAAGTGGAAAAGGCAGGTTTGGCTATAGGTTGAGATTGGAATCTAGTTAATAGGTACATAGAAGTCTATTGTACTATTCTGACTTTCTGTGTATATATGCTCAAAGTTTGCTAGACTAAAAAGTATTAATATATTTGAATCTCACTGTGATGTATAACTACCATGCACCAGTAAAGGTATAATTTTTTTAAAAAGATATTCAATCTGGCCGGGCGTGGTAGCGCATGCTTGTAATCCCAGTACTTTGGGAGGCGGACACCGGAGGATCCGGGTTCGCGGCCAGCCTCAGCTCTCTCTCTATCTCCCTGTTTCTCTCTCTCTCTCTCTCTCTCTCTCTCTCTCTCTACCTAGTGAGGCCCTCCGCAACTTTGTGAGACCCGGTTTCAAAATAAAGGATAAAAAAATAGGGCTGGGGGTGAAGCGCGGAGGTAGAACGTCCCTGGGTTCAATCCCCAGTACCACAAAAAAAAAAAAAAAGATATTCAATCTGGTTGTCAACCTCAAGGGACATAACTCAGTACTTGTCCCCCTATTTTGCCGCAGTTGACACTGTAGAATCCCCACTCCTGTCTGCAACTCTGGAAAGAGGATTATGAGGAGCTAGCAGCATTTCCAAGGACAGCTCATGCACAGGAGAACTAAACCCAAAGTCACCTGCTCTTCCATCCTGGCTTCCCAGAACAACCGCACGAACCTACCACAGCCATACAATACATCAATCGAGAAAACACTTCATGAGGAAAACAGGAGACATGATATTGTTTTATTTGTCATAGAATACCACAGTAGCACATAGAACAGAGTTCTAGTTCAGAGGAATCAAGAGAAGGTCACATCAACTTTGATGAACTGGATTCAAGGACTCTGAGAGTGACCGCAACAACTTTTTGGACGAAGTCCATATATTCAAAGACTTTGAAGTATTTGCCACCATGGGAACTTTGAAGTTTCTCTTCCTTAAGGTTTTTTGGGGAATCGTCCAGCGAACGGTTTGGGGTATAATCTCCAGTGAATCTGCAGGTATACAGGCATAAAAAAATGGCGGGTTTTCTTTACTTTCATAATGGGAGTCAATTCCCCCAGGATAAGATTTCGATGCTGATCTGTGTTTACTTTGGGAATAATCCGACCTTTCTGATTCTTCATCTTGTGTTTTCTTCTTTCTTGTGAGTTTCTCTTTACTAGGCGTATGACTGTAATTATAGTCCGGATGAATGTTGTTCTTCCTAAATAAATCAAATTTGGCCTTCTTTCTTTCTTTGCTTTCCAGGTCTACTTGAGATTTGTCTTGGCTTTTTGCAAGATGTAATTTAATATTTGACTCAGTTAAGGGCGCCAACGAGTAACTCGTTCCGCTCCCTGTCGTCCATGAAAGTTTGTCCTCACTGAGCGAGATGGAAGATGATGAAGACTGAATTTTCATACTATTAAGTGAAGTGTTACACAATTGGTCAAGAGATTGCATCTTGGAGGATGACTTATATTTCCTGCTTTTGTGAGATTTATGGGAAGGTGGTGTCATAATTAAGCTATGTTTTTTACAAGCTCTAATACGAAGGGAACCTGAATCTTCCTTGAAAAGTGGTTGCAAGTAAGTTGTGATGTTTTTCATCTTGTAGAGATTTTCCAGAGGAATTCCTTTCTGTAATTCGAGTAACACGTTTTGCGACTCTTGATTTAAATAAGGGTTGGCTTCTATAAACATGCATTCCTCGCTGTCATGAACTTCAGGAGCCGGGCATTTGTCCAAATTAGCTAAACTCTCAATATTTATTGAAATATCAGTAGAATCTTCAGAAATCTGAGTTGAATGTGAATCAACCAAACCAGTAGTATTTTCCTGAGTCCTTACATCTGAAGGCTTATATGTATTTGTTTCTTGAAAACATACATGATGATGTTTATCATTTTCTGGAGACTTGTGGGATTTTAAGTCTAAAAGAGCTTCAGTATCTTTCTGCACCGTACGGTGTAGACCAGAGTCAAAGGCCCGCACGTGGGTTGGGTACAGGCATTTTCTGAAGAGTAATGAGCGTTCATGGGGACTTTGCTTTTTGAAAGAAATGTGGTTTTCTAACAGTTCTGAATCAAAGGAAAGAGGATGACTCTCTCTATTATCATCTACTTTCTTACATTTTGAAATTGTGTTTGATTTGAGAATATGTTTGGGAAGTGCATTGGGTTTAGGGAACATACTTTCCTCAGAAAGCCCCAGGAGAAAACGGAGGTATTTGTATTGCAAATCAAGATCTATTTGACGAAGAGATTTTTCTTCGAAAAGCAACAAAATTCTGTTTTTTCGCTTTGGTCCTTTGACAGCAGAATGAGTACAGTTGGATAAAGGGGTCGTTCTATCCCGGGCACTGGCCATCATGCAAGATTCTCTTACGATTTTCGGAGGGGCTTTCATTTGTATCTCCAATGTTTTCATAGAAAAGTGCATGAGAAGTTTGTCTTTTCCTTTCACTGAATAGTTTTGAAGAATCTGAGGCAATGTTATCTCATTACCCAAAGTCACTGAAGATGCTCCACTTTCTGGCTTATTAATACTCTTTTTCTCTGTAATTACCTCCTTGCTGTTGCTCGAACCATTAACCCCTAGTGTCTTCCTATAGCTGATAGGATATGAATTTGGGGGGCACTTGCATTCCAAGTTACGTCCTATAGTATTAGCCCCTTCTGGAATCATAAAATTCACTCTTTTAAATCTTGGATAGACCTGCCCACTGTTTTCTTCAGAAATAGCCTCTTCAGGATAAACATTAAGCTTTTGTAAGGATGTTTTTGCCATAGCTGGCATCCAATCCAGTTTTATTTCAAGTGCTTTTGACTCTAAATGATTAGTGAGCTTATCTTTTTCTTCAGGAATAAGATGTTTTAAAATGGGGTTGTGCTGTACTTTGGGATATATCGCTGTTGATGATGGATCTGGACCCTCTGGAAGAGGTGGGGACTTCAGGTCATCAGGCTTATGGGCTTGTACTTTTTCCAGCTTATCAGAAGAAACTTTGTCTTGAATCTTATTTTTCACCTGAGATTTAAGGACAGTTGTAATTGCTTCATAAATGTGAAATAGACATTCTTCACTTAGATCGTCTGCAAGTGTTTGGGTTTTATTCTTTTTAACTTGAGGTGGTCTGGGTGCAATTCCTGGAACAGATTTTTGTTGCTGGACCTTTTGAGAGCTTGTGTCCCACCCCACGTCATTCCAATCCCTTGGTTTGGAAAGCAAAGGCCACTCCTTCGTGTGGAGTGGATGAGTCCCACCCTGCGGTTCTACCGCTAGAGATGGAATATTCACACCTGTGGTCTCTTTCATATGGGTTTCCACAACTTCCTTCCCATCTTCAAACATAAACGGATACTTTTTATGTATCAGGATGCGTTTTGCTATCTTTTCTTCTTGCTCATGCATATGCAAGTCAGGTTCTTTTCGGATTCTTAAGGGATTGTGTCCTGGAACAATCCTTTCTTTTGTTTGTGGAGTTAATTTTTTGTCATTTGTTTTACTTTTGAGGCTTGCTTTTGATTTGACATGAGGAAGTTTCTGCATTTGTTGTTCATTCACCACCAAGGGCTGGGACTCTTGTGGAACTGTGTTTGTAAAATTCTGTGCCCCTTTTATAATTGTTAAGGTGTCCCTCTTAGCAATTTCAGCAGCATTTGTTGATTTCTCCTGGAATTTAGAAAGACAGATTTGCTTTTCCCGTTCTAGGTTTGTCTTAGATTCAACTGTTTCTTCAGTATGAGGTAGACTCATCATGGAAATAAAAGGATTTCTGATAAATACTTCTGAGACATCGTTACCCCAAGAAACCATGCTGTTTGGTTTTTTAAAGTCATGTTTTAATTCCATTCTATTGCTTGGAGTACTGTGCCTTGTGACATCAAGAATCTGTGACACAGGGTCATTTGGAATTTTCATAGTTAAATATTTAGGGCTCGGTTCTCTTTTCAGATCCGTTACTGTTAATCTGTTTCTCTGGCATTTAAGAGAACGAGGAATAGGGGCAGACAGTGCATCGTGAGCACTTCTTTGAAGTGATTTTTGTACTTGAGTGTTTTCTTCTGCACTGGACAATCCTAGTCCCTCTTTGTGTTCTTCCTTGACGGGGCAGACATTCTCTATATGAGTGTTTGCTTGAGTCTCAGTCTGAGATCCTTCTGCCATTGAAGATGGAGCATGCAGGCTGGTAGTACTGCTTGTGTCCGTTCCCGTTTTCTCCTTCTTCAGATTGACAGTCCTGTTAGTGTGCATTTCTACCTTGTCCTCTTCTAAACATCCGGCTGTGTCTGTGTCTATTTCCAATTTCCCTTCATCCTGATTCACAGCACTGTGACTGTCCATTTCTAATTTTTTCTGTTCCAGACATACAGTGGTGTTTAAGTTAGTTTCTTCTTTTCCCTCTGGGTCTCCAGACTGAAGTAGAAAGCTCCAGGATGGATTAGGGGACTTTGGAAGTAATTTTGGATCACATTCCTCATGCTTTGAATCAAGCAATGCCGGGTCTTCTTTTCCTCTTGTGGCATTCAACTCTGTAGCATCCCTGTGTATTCTTGGTAATATCCGTAGGCTGGTACGGTAGACTGTAGTTTTCCTGTCCATATCTCTTTCCAAGGGCATTTTTTGCTTTCCATTCTGAAGTGCACACTCAAGAGAAAGAACAGAATTTGGCCTGGTCTTGTGTCCACTTTCAGACGGTGATAGTACTTGTTTTTTCATGATCATACCTTGTTCTTCTGTATTTTGAGGGGCACTACACTTGGCGATGTTTATTTTTTCAAGTGATCTCCTGGTTGGTGTTGCTAACACTTTGGGGGAAAACACTCTGCTCCTCTCATTACTTTGTTCATCTCTCTCTGGCTTACAGGAGCCCACAGGTCCTAGAGATACTTTTGACGAAGGTTCTCGTTGGTGGGCCTCTCTCTCTGGAACAGAAAATCCTTTTGAACTTAGATGGGTGCCTAATGCGATACATATTTCCTTGTATGTTTTCCTTGGCATTGAAACTGAAACCTTGGGACTTAGTTTCTGGTTTAAGTTATCTATTAGTTCAGTTTTTTCCTTCAGATTTCCAAGTTTAATTGCATCTATTGTGGAGTAAGAATGAAATGAATCAAAAAGTTCTTTTTTGCATATTTCTGGCTGAGCCTTTTGCCCTGTAAAGGGAAATCCCAGCCCTTTTCCATTTGTCCTGGTACCAAATCCTGGGAAATAAATGTTCTCGTCTTGTGAGCTTAAATCTCTTCTTGATTGAACTCGCAGAGAACCATTCCTTTGCGGGGCACAGGTCAGGACGTCTGAGATCCACTGTGGCTCCACCTCTTTCAGAGGCACAGGGTATTCTGCTTGACTAATGATGCTTTTACAATCACCGTCCACCGACGCTCTATTTGCTGTTTTCTGGGCATCCTGGAGATTTTGCTGTGAACAAGAGGATCTTGTCATTCCTAGTGTGCATTTGTCTATTTTGTTTTCCAAGTCCAGACAAGAAAGAGGTGCCGATGGTATGGACAGAAAAGTCCTCGTCAGAACCACACACGATTCCTCTTCACCTTCATGAACTTTTTTCTCTATCACCTTCATATTCAACACAAATTCCTTTGTATTAAGGATATGTGAAACTGGCGAAATCCTGGCCTCTTTGCAGTGCACCCCGATCCTCATATCGACTGTTTTCAACTGATACCTTTTGCCTTTGTGTGACATGTATTGTCTTCCTTTTCTTAATTCACCACTGATTGCCTCCGTATCTGCTATTTTCTCTGCATCTGATAATGCTGAAAGCATTAGTGGAAGTAGAGGAGATGTTTGATTTCCAAGCTGTTCTTCATCTACTTGTGTCGTTTTCTCTGGTTTAAGGTTGAGTAAAGATTTGGCAGCATAAATTGTTCTTAGAACTATATCTTGTGGTTCACGTGGACCCTCCTGCTCTTTTTGTTTGTACCCTTTAATATTCATATGCAGTTCTGTTCTGTGGCGCTGGTAGGAAGGAGTTGATTTCTTTGACTTCAAAGTTATCTCTGTGCTTCTCCTCTTTGCTACTTTTTCTCTGTCTATCTCTTCTTTCCGCGGCATATGTTGTTTTTCATATTTGGCATCTTTCATGACATCACCACAAATGGACTCTGTAGGGACTATTCCCCCCGCCTCTGATATGTGTGGCAAATCAGATCCTGTAAGTCTTGGCATTTCATCATCTAATTCTATTTTTTTATCCAACTTAAGGTGAGGTAGAGATGGCAATGAAGTAAGAGATTCGGTCAGAACCACGCCTGGCTCATCTTTGCATTCCGGCACCTTTATTTCTTGATGTTTGGGGTACATTGTGATCTTCACTATTTCTGTTCCATCCTCTTCCTTCTTCTGTATCATGTGTTGTTTTCCTTTTGGCAGACTGATTAAAATACCACCCTCGACTGGCTTTATATGTATGCCTCCTTTAGAATCCGGCGGTTCCTGGAAGCTTACTGTTGAAAAGGAGGATCTTGTTCCCAATCGTGTGCTTTCTTCCTGGATTTTGGTACACGCATTAGGAAGAGCAGTAGAAGTCTTAGTCAGTACTATACTTGGCTCACTTCTAACTTCCCGAACCTCTTCTTCTTGCTCTCTAGTTTTGCACTGAAGTTCACTTAAATTATCTACATCTAATATAGGGGATTCCTTTGTCTTCAGATACATATCCTTGGTTTCCACGATACCACCCACATCCACAACTTTTTCTCCATCCTTGTTTTCCTCCTGGAGCATGTGTTCTTTCAATTCTACATCACTTGAAAGTTCTCCATCAGTTACTTCTAGATGTGCTTTTCTCCCTACATCTGATGATTCCATGAACTGCAGTTGTGAGAGGGACAATTTTGCAATTCTACTTGTCAGATCCATAAGTAGTTTATTTTTATCTTCCTCTTTCTTTCTCCTTTTTTCCTTGATTTTCTGTGCCAATTCTTTAGTACTGAGTGAAGGTGAAAGTGATAATTTCCCTACCTTCGGATCCATATATTTGGGGAGATTTTTGTCTTTTATATCTATTTTGAGTCTTTCTTTGTCTTCTTCCTGTGTTATAGATTGTACTGGTCCTTTACTGTGGCTTAACATGCAACTATCCACTGACCCGGTATATGCTTTTTCATCTGAATCTAATACATCCTGAATCTTTAGTGGTGGGAAAGAGAATCGTGTTCCTCCTAGAGCGCCTTCCTGTTTATTCATTCCAACGTCCCCTCTCAGGCAAGATGGAGGAGGTAAGGAAGCATAAGTTTTCCTCAGAACCATTCCTAGTTTGCTACTGCCTTCCTGTACTGCTTTCCTTTGAGTTTCAATATTCAAAGGTAGTTTCCTTCTGTTGTATCGATGTGCAGGTGGGGATGTCTCCGCTCTCAAGTTTATTCTTTTGGGGAGTATTCTACCTCCCGTGTGTTCCATTTTTACTCTGGTCTCTGCCTCTTTATATTGCATGTGTTGACTTGATTTTAATGTCACATTACATGAGCTAACACCTTCGCTTGAATTCATATGTCTGATTTTCCCTGTACCTGGTGGCAGAGGGAGCTTTATTTGTGAAGTAGAGGATCCATGGTAAGATGGAGATGGCATGGAAGGACAAATTTTTGTCAGGACATGAGGATACGCTGTTCTTTCTTGCTTCTGTCCTGCTTTTTCTTCAAGGCTCCGCTGTGGTTCCTCTCTCTTGCTCAAAGGACTCTGCTCATTGATCCTGAGTGTACCTGGAGGTACTGATGCCTTTACCTTGAAAGCTGTGTCGTGGGGGTGCATCGAGCCACGTGTGGCTGTGGTTTGGACTCTGTCTTCTTCTTGGGTTAGACACTGCTTTCTTCTCGTCACATCACCAGCAAGGGATGCTGTAGATGCTACTTGCCCTGAAGGAAAGGATTCCTGGTGTACAGAATGCGGTATATCATTTTTTGTTGTTCCTGGTTCATCTTCTTCTTTTATCCTGTCTAATTTGAAGAGACAAGAAGTGGCAAAAGAAAGAGCTTTGCTCAGAAGCGTGACTGATTGCTCACTGCCTTCCTGACTCTGTTGCTTTTGCTCTGTGATGTTCACTTGCAGGTTCTTTGCTATGACTGTATTGCAAATGGTTGATTCCTTTGCCTTCACCGCTCTGTACTTGGGATACATTATGATCTTCTTGAAAATATTTGCTTTATCCTCTTCCATATGTGCCATGCATTCTGCTCTTTTCAAATCACATGAGCTATCACTCAAAGATGACACTGTATCCTTTACTTTCCCTGCCTCTGATGATTCCTGGTGCCGGGAGTGTGGAAGAAAGAATCTCATGACTCTTTTTTTCTCTTCCCCGATTTGTATTCCTTTGTCTAATTTCCCATGAGGTAAAGAAGGTAAAGTCAGAATCTCATCTCGTTCACCTTTTCCTGCCTGCACACGTTCCAGTTTTCCTTTTATGTTAGTCTGTTCTCTAGTTTTGGAGCCACTCCGGCTAGTGATGCCGGGTACATGGGGAAGTGGCAATTGGCTTGTCTCAGACGTTGCACGCTCAGGGTGCGTTATATCTTTCATATCTACTATTTTCCCTCTCCCCACCACTTTCTGTGCCTTGTATTCTTGTACTGTTTTTACACCATGTGGTTTGTCAAACACAGTTGACTTTGTATGTGCTATTTTCCCTGCATCCAATGATTTCTGGGGCTGTAGTTGTGAAACAGCAGATCTTGGTATTCCTTGTGTGTCTTTTCTTTCTACTGCGTGATCGGTTAGAGAGGACTTAGGAGGTGAATATACATACAGAGTTATCGGCTGCTTACTTTCGGGATGCAGATCTGTTTCCCCTTGCTTTCTACGGTCTCGATTCACTTTCCCTTGGTCTTCACCTTCTCGACCCCACTGCTCCTGCTCTTTACTTTCTGGACTTGCTTTCCCTTGTGCTTGACCTTCTCGACCCCGTTTCCCTTGCTTCTTACCCTCTTCATCTGTCTCCCCTTGCTGCTGGCCTTCTGAATCCAGTTTCCCTTGTTCTTGGCCTCCTAGGTATATTTTCCCTTGCTCTTCAATGTTTCGGTCCCATATCCCTTGCTCTTTACTATCAAGATCCATCTTCTCTTGACTTTTGCCTTCTGGGTCCATTTTCCTTTGTTCTTGGCCTCCTAGATACATCTTCCTTTGTTCTTCAATTTTTTGATCCCTCTTTCCTTGCTTTTTACTATCTAGATGCATTTTCTCTTGACTTTTGCCTTCTGGATCCATTTTCCCTTGTTCTTGGCCCCCTAGATACATTTCCTCTTGTTTTTCATTGTTTTGGTACGTCTGACCCCACTTCACTTGCTCACTAGTGTTTAGAGCCATTTCCTTTTGTTTTTTATCTTCTTGGACCATTTTCCCTTGCTTTTCCCCTTCCCGGTCTGCTTTCTCTTGCTCTTTAATTTTATCAAGTCCCCCTTGCGCCATACCTTGTGGATCCATTTTCCCTTGCTCTTTAGGATTCAATGGTATGTCCTGCTTAAGTACTTCATTTCCTTCCAAACCTTTATCTTTTGGATCCATGATGTTTTTCTTGGCTAATATTTTTGCTTTATCCTCTTTTTCCTGTGCACCACTTGTCATATTACTCTCAACGTACTCTTTACTTGCTTTTCGCACTGTATCTGCTGATTTCTGGTGTAATCCTTTTGGAAGAGAATTTCCTGTCACCTCAGTTACATGGTCTGCTTTCTCTATCATTGACTCCAATTTTAAATGAGAAGGAGAAGGTTTGTAAGTGTTGGTATCAGTCACAACCACATCTGGTTCCTCTTTAATTTTTTGTAGCTTTTTCTCTTGCTCTTTAATATCCATCTGAATTTCCAGTGAAATTAACTTGCTTTTCTTCATAGGTATTTCTTTTTCCACTGCTACACTCTCCTCTTCTTTCTGAATTATATGATCTATTGAATTTTTTGCACTGTTAGAGATAGGACAAGAAGTTTTTTTACATGTTACTGTCCCTATTGGTGATGACTCTTGGAGCATTGGTTGTAGAAAAGAGTATCTTGTCTTTATTTGCATAGCTTTGTCTCCTTTTATTCTTGTGTCTACTTCAGTGGAAGGTAGAAAAGAGATGGAGGATTTACTCTGAATCTCAACTTGTTTATCTTCCTGCATCTTTTCCCCTTCTTCTTTGGTCTTCAACTGTAATTCCTGTAACTCTGAAGATTGCTTCACCCTCAGAGCTATTCTTGCAGAATGCATTATTTCTTCAGAAGCTATTTCTACTCTGTCTTTTCCTCTTTTTATACTACTTAGAATATCATTAGTTGGCCCCTCATACACTCCCATTTCATCTGACAATTCCTGGAGTGTCAGTGATGGAAGACAGAATCTTACGAGTCCCTGTGAGTATACCTCTTTTATTTTAGGATCCCATTGCAAGTGGGGTGAAGAAGGAACGGAACTCAAGGGTTTATTCTTAATTGCATCTAGATGTTTTTTATCTTCCTGCATCATTTTCTTTTGTTCTTTGTCGCTCCACTGTGGTTCCTTTCTATGTAGTAACTGTTTTAAAGGCGACTTCTTCCCCTTCAGGATGACACATACGAGGCCAATTATGTCTTTCACATCCACCATGTTTTCTCTACCTTCCTTCTTCTGGGGCAAACATTTCAATTCTTTTATATCACTTAAGCTATCACTATTAGTTGGCTCTTCAAATGATACTCTTCTGACATTTGATGATGTCTGGGGTATTAGTGATGGAAGGCAGCTCTTTAGTATTCCTGGTTTAGCTTTTCCTACTACAATACTTGAATTCAAATGAGGATGTGGTAGAAATGGCAAAGGAGTGCACATGTTTCTTGGGTTCACATCTGATTTATCTCTATCTTCTTGCGCTTTGATTTGTGGTTTCGGGATGCCTAGGGGCAAAGGCAATTCCTTCCTCTTGAGTACAGGTGACAGTGAGGATTTCCCAGCCTTCGAAGTAATGTTAGGGTTTGTTATTCCTTTTGTTTTCACTGCCTTTACTCTGTCCTTCTCTTCGTATGACATATCTTGTTTTGTTCTTTTTACATTATCCGAAATAACCCCATCAGTTTTCTCTTTCTCCAATTTGAAGTAGGGTAAAGCAGGGATGGGCTCATATGTCTTTGTCACAACTAAACCTGGCTCCCCTTTTACCTTGCACTGCAGTGCTATTTTGTTGTTTGGGGTATCACAGTCAGTAGCACTGACTATATTGTCCAACATTAGAGCTCCTTTTGGGGGGCATGTTATGTCCTTCCTAACTCCTAGTTTTACGCTACCCTTCTGTTTTCCAGCTTCATGCAGAAGAGATATACACAGAGAAAGAGACTGTAAAAAAATTCTAGGCAGATGTGTTTCCTTTTGAATTGCCCTATGTAATTCTACCTTCCTTCTAATTCTCATTTTGGATGAGCTACTATTTGATATTGACTTAATTCCCTGGGCCCCATCTGAGGATTGCTTTCCTTTTAAAAATAAATGATTAAGATGTCTTTTAGTTTTACTGTATGATTCTGAAGGCAGCATTATATTGTATTTTTTCATTTGCCTAGAAGTAATTGAGGGCACAGTACATTCCAGCCCATACTTATATAGAGGACTTAATTGATCTGTAGAAAACAAATCTAGTCCTTTTGCCCTGCTCGACACATTACCCATTTCTGATAATGCTTCCTTTGTCTGCGGCATTAAATCTGTCTGGAGGCAGGGATAACTTCGAGGGTAAGACATATGCGTCTCAAAGTTGCCATAGGAAATTGACAGGTGCTTCTGGTTTTGTCCTTTTCTCCTTTCTCGAGTGTATCCATCTGTAACATCCATTTGCTTTAGTAGGTCTCTAGTCTGTGAAGTTGAATAGTCATGATGCATAATATTTAGAGCATCTAATTTTAATTGTTGCCTTGGGATATTAATTTGAAGTAGATCTGTTTTGAAGGGAGATGCAGGCTGTTGAAAAGCACATTTCTCTCGCTGTCGTCCCTTTTCTGTATTTGAAGTGTGGTACCTTAGACCATCTACTGCCTTTAATGCTTTCTTTATCTGCGGCAATGCAATCTGACATATATCCATCAAAGGGTGAGTAACAGATGTTGGAAAAGACGTGCATGGCCTTTCTGGCTGGCGTTCTTTTCTTCCTCTAATACACAGGTTAGTTTCTCTCGTACATGGAGGTTGATCTACTGGAATACTGACTTCATTTGATGCTTTCTCTACCCTTGGGTTTAAAACTTTTGGCTGTAATATTGCTGTGGTTGACATTTGTTTCTCTGTGCTTTCGATATGAATACGATGCAATATGCAAGAGAAAACAGATTCCAGAATCATTTCTTTGTTCTTGTTATAAATATTCAGTTGCTTCGCCCTCAATTTTTTTGAAAAGTCCATTTTCTGTCTATTTGATTTTAATGGGGTACCAGTTAATTCTGATTTCTCTTTTCCTCGTGCGTTTACACTGAAACTTAGAGAGGTGCTACTATTTTGTTTCCTTGTTGTATTCACTGCGTGTTTTAAATGAGGAGGGTCCTTATTGGGGGAAGATACAGAATCCAGAGTACTTTTAGTCATGTGACCTGGTTTCACACATCTTCTCTGCACTGCACAAGTTTTGTGCAGACCCTTTAATTTTGTATGAAATTTCTGTCCTTTGGAATCTATTAAGATGTCAGTTTCTTTTAATCCTTCTCTTCCCAATAGATGTGAAATATTTTTTCTGTTGATATATGCACCTCCTTCCTTAGCTACCTGTCTTGTGTTTTCCAAATGAAAAGGTTCCCCAATGGGACAGGAAACAGACCCCAGGTCTATCATGGAAATACTTTCTGGTTTCAGCAATTTTTGCTTCATATAAGTTGTCTGTTGCAACACATCCCACCCTGTAAGAAATACATCCTGTCTTTTTGAACTTAATGAAATATCCATTTTCTTTGATTCTCCCCGAATTGAAACTGAGCGTTCAGTAAAGTTCACAATTCCTTGTTTCACTCCTTGTGCAATGAGAGATTCAAGTTTTGTATCTGTTCTAATTCTTGGGGGGTCAAGCCTACTGTAATTGATTTCTCTGTTCTGTGAAAATATAATTGGATGTACTTCTCTTTCCAAATCAACTTTTGATTTGACCTGGTCAAGTCCAACACGATCAGTTTCATCATTCTGGGAAATTGGTTCAGAACACACCTTTTTTGGCACATACTCAAATTTGACACAATGCTTTTTCATTTGTTGTGACCTGATCTCTAATGGTTGGACATATTGTGCTTGCATGTCTTCTAAAATGCTTTGGTGGAATTGTTCCTCTTCTCTCATATTTTCCTGCAGCTTTCCAAGGATGCTAGACATATCGAGACATCCTGACAATGACACTTGCCTCTCATCTGGTGGTTTCTCTAGCTTTCGCTGAGAAAATATGCTTATCCTCTCTTTCCGCTTGTCTTTCTCCACTTTCATTTCTGTAAGTCTATTAATGGGAGACACAAGGCAGCCAGAGTCAAAAATGGCTTTCAGAACTACATTTGTCACATTTTTACTCATCCGGAATGACTTCTGTCGCTGAATGTTCCTTCTCAGTTCCTTTTTATTGTTTCTAGAACCATATCCAAGCAGCCAGGAAACAGGTGTTCTCTTTGCCTTCCGTTTTACCTGTTTGGTGTGCCTAGTGGCGTCTGTCGTTTTTGCCTTAACTTCATGTCTTATCATTTTACGACACGCAGGTAAATAGGCATAAGGACAACTCCAGACAGCTCCGGAGACACAGGACTCTTGCTGTTTCTTTTGCAGAGCAAGAATCTTGGGATTGGTCACTCTTTTCCGGTTCGCAGTTTTAAATGTATTCTTCTGCTTTTCAATTTGAAGAGCATGTATTTTAGATAAAAAGATAGACGCTGGACGAAACTGCTTTACGACTTTCATCTTTGCTTCTAGATCTATTAAATAAATTTCTGTTTTCTGAGGAGTGATGTTCTTGGGGCACACTATATTGATTAAAGGTGCTTCTGATTCGAAAGGACCAGGCGTTCTCATTTGCTCTGCTCCAAACTCAAATGGCGAGATATTCTGTGGAGCTCTTCTAAACAAAAATTGCTGTTCCCTAATATTTGCTTTGTGTGGGGCATTTCTCTTTTCAGAAGGCTTTTCATATGTATCTCTGGTGCTAGGTGAGGGCTTCATTTTCATACGTAGTAGAATAGGCATTGAAGCATATATAGATTTTATCTCAGCATATAATACAGCCTTGTGCCTCTCTACTTTTATTTTTGGGGCTTTAAAGTTCTGTTTCTGTTTCTTACTGGTGTTCACAGCAGCATGGCCTGCAAAGTTATGTAATTGTGAAACGGCTGATTGCTTTACCTTCAAAACCATACCTTTGGGATTGGATATGTCAGCTATTTTTAGGCTATTGGTCTGTCTTTTCATTTCTTCTGACACAGGTAAATGCCTGCCAACAGAATCTGTGACGGTTCCGGCCAAATGATAAGGAATTTTTTCTCTTACAATAGAATGGTCAATTCTCTTTATATCATATTGACTAGATATAGCATCACCTCTTGGCTTATTCAATTCCGCACAAATATGTGATCTCTCCATCTCGAAGACTCCAGCTCTGAGATTTTCTTGCACATTTTTGTTTTTTTCTATTGTGACATTTGCCCCCAGATTCCCTTCATAAATCTGGCTTTTTCGGACAAGAAATTCTCCGAAAAGATTGCCTTCTGATTTTCCAGGATCAGCTTCCTTTATAGGATGTGCATTTACTATGGAGTTTTTCATGTGGAATGGACCGGTTTTTATTGAACGTTCTTGGTTTTCTTTCCCACTTTCTCCATTATGTAGTTTTGCTTCCTTTAAAAAGCTGGAAGCATCACTCCTGTCAATGGAGTTGGAATACCATGATGGGCCTCCAGCTGGGGACTCCGCTCGTGTTAGCTGGGTATGATTAGACCTTGATCCCATCATGTCTATCTTTATTTTGAGGTTTTTTTGCCTTTTATTTCCAGAGAAGTAAGTGGCATTTGGGAATATGTCAGTCATATTTCTACCTTGCCACATTGCTTTCATTTTGGTTTTCAAATTGGACTCAAATTTCTTGCTATGTTTTGTGGTGAAGTACCCTTTGAGTTTAAGTACCTGCGAGATTGGTGTCTTCTTTTCCTTTGTAGTCAAACATTTGAGATTCAACATGATTTCATTTTTTGGCAATTGTAGTGTGTTTACCTGACTTTTAGAGCTGAACAAAACAGGTGTGAAAAAATCTGAAGGCCCCAAGAAAGTTGCAGCTAAGTGTTCTTGTAACTCTGCCTTTTCCTCTGCAAGATGACGACCCAGAGTTTTTCGAAGTGTTCTGTTGGACAGAGTACCCCTCGCAGCTGTATCAAAGGAGAGTTTATCAATCATTGCTTTGGGTGGTAGACTTCTAGAATCTTCAATGGCACTGAGTAAGACCTCTCTCACACTTCCATACCATTCTATCTCTCTCATCTTCTTCTCAATGTTGTGCCACTTTTTCTTTCTGTGGCCTCTCAGAGGATACCTTGTGATATGAAGCAACTTTGAAATTGGTGGTTGCTTTGCCTTAAAAGTTATATTCTTGGGACTTGTTATGCTTTTTTGGCCCCTTTTGGGCAATGTGTAGCTCTTACTTTTAGATTCAGATGGTATAAGGCTGGATAAATCCAAAGGTTTTAAAGCCATTCTTAATAAGTCCTTTTGATTCCATGTTTTTCTTCCAGAAATTGGACTCTTCCATTTCCTTCTAAGATTTCCATCCCAGGACATACCACATGCTAGAGCCTTTAGACCTACCATACATTTTATTCCTTCCAGCATAGGAGGACTTTTTTTCACTGTTTCAACTTGAAAATTCATAATGTGTCTAGAAACAGGTTCCAAAATAGTTTCTCGAAGGTGTGTCTCTCGATTTGCTTCTTGTGCTGTTAAGGACAAGTTCTGAGTCTGCCTGCCTTCTGAACCCTTTAGGTCAGGCTCTGATCTGTGAGCGCTAAGATCTTTCCACTGATATGCACTGGAACGGAAGTGCTGGCTACAGCATGGAACTGGTTCTGAGGTCATTTTGGGTGTATTTTCCTCTGTCTTCTCGTGTTGCACTTTCATTTTCATTGCATGCTGTCTTCCCTCTAATACGTTGCTTGAGACACTCCATTTATTAAAGGGATATGTATATGATCTTTTCAATTCTTCTTGCTTTAATTGTGTAATATTGCTTGTTTTTCTTAATGGGCTTTTTGCTGCTTCCGCTTTTTTATGCATTTTGATGCCAGATGAAACAGGTGTAGAACAAAAGGTATTCATGAAAATTTTTGACATATCTTGAGATGTTTCTTTGGCCATATTTTCCAAGATTAATTCCTTTTTCTTTCTATGACTAAGGGCACCACGTCTAGTGATAGTACGTCTCTCAAAAACTTTGAATTCAGATGAAGTGGGCATGGAAGAATCAAAAGACTCTAGAGTTCTAACTTGTAAATCATTTTGTAAACTTATATCTCCCTCTGGAGTAGAATTAGCAAATTCCTTCCCAGGGCCTCTTTCAAATGGCATGTGATCTTTTGTTGTAACAATTAAAAATTCACTAGTTGATTTTCCTGGCTTTGGAGATGAAGTCTTTGCAATCCATGTATCATTTAAGTCTTTTTCTGATTTTGCTCTGTTCAGTAGCTTCTCAAATGGAAATGAATTCAAAATAGAATAAGAAAAAGAATTTAATCCACTTGGTGCAACAAGTGTTTTTTGCTGAAGCTCAAGGTCCTGGGCTGTAGTAAGCACTTCTGGGGTTTCCTTGCTTGCTGAATTCTTCAGTTCTAGAGCTGATTCTCCAAAGTTAGGTTTCTTTATTTTATGAGCATTGAAATTCAATTGTTGGAAAGTCAGTGGGGCTGCTTCTCCATCTTGGTCTTTAATACCCTTGGGGCCATCAGTGCCCTTATCAATTGAACATGCACACCAGTCTCTCTCTCCATGTGCTGGTTGCTCTTGCTGCTCATCACTCGGTCTTGTTGTCCACAGCATGTCTGTCTCTTTTATGCTGTTACACGCTTTTATGTCAAGGGACACAGGCATGAGAGAGCAAATGGCATTTAGGAATATATATGCCACAGGTTTATCTTGTTTTATCATAGATTTGGAGTTGAATTGCCTTCTATGGCCTGGTGGACCACATCCTGTGATTTTAAATGTCTGAGAGATTGGTACCTTCTTGGCCTTCAAAGTTACACATTTAGGACACATTTTATATCTCTTGTCCAAAAGTTTTAAACTGTCTCTCTCTTTCTCAGATGCAGGTAAAGCAAACATGGAGAAATTCGAAGACTCCAGAATCGTTTCTGGTAATTCTTGTGCATTAAATCTTTTCTTTTTCTCTGCTATTGGCTTGTCCATTACAACCATATGTAACCCAACTGGTAAGACCCTAGAACATGGTAGAAATTCAATAATCTTTGCGATTAGGGTGTTTGGAGGTATATTTTTTCGACAACTATACTGTGGAATATTAAAAATCTTTGAAATTGGTACTTTCCTTGCCTTTATAATTACACATGTGGGACTTGTTTTACTTTTCAAGGTTCTACATATGAGTGTCTCTCTCTGCCTTTTTGATTCAGGTAGATCAGGTGTGGAGAGATTCAAAGACTCCAGAAGAGTTGCTGGTGGATCGCTTTTAAACTCTGCCTTTTCCTCTTCACTCAGACTGTGTGGTTCCCCCAAATGCTTCCCTTCCATTGCGACACCGCATTTTATTGTACCAATTAAAACTTCATCAGCTGGGGATTCCTCTGATTTTAGAAGAGGAGGTTTTGAACTTGCCGCACATAGTGTGTCGTTTTGTGTCTGGAGGCTGTCCTGCAGCTCCTCTCCTTGCCCTGGACCTGCAGGTTGAATCTGCTGTGGGACATCTTGTTCTGTAACGAACAGAACGCTCCTACTTTGTTGGTTTTTTAATTTGCAAAGGTCAAGATCTTTCCACTGACCTGAACAGAATATAAAATGTTGGCTGTGCTGTGGAATTTCTTTTAATAATGTCTGCTGTTTGCTTTCTTCTTCTCCTTGATCTTGAAGATTGGTTTCTTTGGTGTCATCTGAAGTCATATTCCCTTCCTGTGGTGCTATCTCTTGCTTTACTTGTATAGAACTGAATCTTTTTTCTCCCTTTGTACCTTTTTCTGTTTCTATCTTGCTGTACATATTAATATCAGGTGTAATAATCATCGAAGAGTACATTTTATCTGCCATTTTTTTACCTTCATTCACATCTTTCGTTTGGGTTGTCAAAGTAGAGCCCAATCTTTCTCTATTCTTTGGACTAGCACTACCCTTGATATTGAGCATATATGAAATGGGCTGTTTCTTTGCTTTCAGAATTCCATATTTGTGATTCACTGAAATTTTCATGTCTGAAAATTGTTTGAATTTTCTCTTCCTTTCAAATGTAGGTGAAGTAGGTATGTAGAAATCCAAAACTGCTGTCTCTTTATTTTCATTACCATTGACCTGTTCCTTGTGATAGCTTCCATCAGATGGCCCACCATCTTCTTGTGTAGAGAATACATCAACTGTTGCTTCCCCATACTTTAGAGGTGAAAACCTAGCACAGCTCTCTAGCTTTTCAGCTTCTCTCTGAATATCTGTCTCCACATTTAAACTTATCCTCATTTGGATTTGGGACAAAATGGGAACCGTGAAGTGAATGATGTCCCAAAATGCATCTACTACATTGTTCCTTTGTTGTAGACCCTTCAACATCATTTTAATGCTGCTTTGCAGTTCTTTGCTATTCCTGACATGAAGCATAAGTGAAATTGATGGCTTTATTTCCCTCATAGTTCTAAGTGTGTGACTCATTGGTGTCTGGTTCCTTGCTAGTTTTAATGCTTTTTTCTGTCCTTTAGATTCAGAAACAAAGGCCATTATGGTGGAACCAGAAGACTGCAGGCATGTCACTTGCACACCGGCTGGTATCTCTGAATTTTCTTCCATAGAATATGAATCTAGATCCTTTTCAGGAATTCTACCAGATGCTAAACCATACTCTGTCGCTGTGTTGCTAAGTTCATCAAGTGGCAAGTTCTCTGCTTTGGGACTCACAGGGACTTCTATGTCACTTTCTGTTTTGTGGGTTTTCTGTAGTTCTTCGGCTGCTGTTGGATCCATCTTGAGGCCAACCTCCAAAGTAGCTTGTGGGAAAACTGTTTGGTGCTGCACGCCTTGCCTGTTCATAGGTAGTTCCTGTGTTAAACAGGTCAGAGGTGGGCTTGGTTTATCCAGGTGGAGTTCTTTCATTTGACACGCATCGGACCACACGTGTTGGTTGTGCTGCGGAGCTGCTTCTAGGAAAGACTTTTGTTCCTTTTCCTCTTTTTCTTGGACTTTTTCCTCTCTGTCATAGAACGCACCTGTCTTAACAAACAAATCAACATAGCTTTTACTTGCCAGTTTTCCTTGCCTTAACTGGGCATGACTGAACTCTTCCTGCAATTTCCTCTGTATGGGAAAGTAAAGAGTATTTAGATATTCAGTTACCGATTCTTCAGCTTGGTTTACCTTTTTCACCTTGGTCTTAAAGTCCAATCCTGACTTGGGTTCATCAAGTGGCAAGTTCTCTGCTTTGGGACTCACAGGGACTTCTACGTCACTTTCTGTTTTGTGAGTTTTCTGTAGTTCTTCAGCTGCTGTTGGATCCATCTTGAGGCCAGCCTCCAAAGTAGCTTGTGGGAAAACTGTTTGGTGCTGCACGCCTTGCCTGTTCATAGGTAGTTCCTGTGTTAAACAGGTCAGAGGTGGGCTTGGTTTATCCAGGTGGAGTTCTTTCATTTGACACGCATCGGACCACACGTGTTGGTTGCGCTGCGGAGCTGCTTCTAGGAAAGACTTTTGTTCCTCTTCCTCTTTTTCTTGCACTTTTTCCTCTCTGTCATAGAACGCACCTGTCTTAACAAACAAATCAACATAGCTTTTACTTGCCAGTTTTCCTTGCCTTAACTGGGCATGACTGAACTCTTCCTGCAACTTCCTCTGTATGGGAAAGTAAAGAGTATTTAGATATTCAGTTACCGATTCTTCAGCTTGGTTTACCTTTTTCACCTTGGTCTTAAAGTCCAATCCTGACTTGGGTTCATCAAGTGGCAAGTTCTCTGCTTTGGGACTCACAGGGACTTCTATGCCACTTTCTGTTTTGTGAGTTTTCTGTAGTTCTTCAGCTGCTGTTGGATCCATCTTGAGGCCAGCCTCCAAAGTAGCTTGTGGGAAAACTGTTTGGTGCTGCACGCCTTGCCCATTCATAGGTAGTTCCTGTGTTAAACAGGTCAGAGGTGGGCTTGGTTTATCCAGGTGGAGTTCTTTCATTTGACACGCATCGGACCACATGTGTTGGTTGCGCTGCGGAGCTGCTTCTAGGAAAGACTTTTGTTCTTCTTCCTCTTTTTCTTGCACTTTTTCCTCTCTGTCATAGAACGCACCTGTCTTAACAAACAAATCAACATAGCTTTTACTTGCCAGTTTTCCTTGCCTTAACTGGGCATGACTGAACTCTTCCTGCAATTTCCTCTGTATGGGAAAGTAGAGAGTATTTAGATATTCAGTTACCGATTCTTCAGTTTGGTTTACCTTTTTCATCTCGGTCTTAAAGTCCAATCCTGACTTCTCTCCATGGTCTGGCGGCTTCATTGTCTTCATTCCTATAGGTTCGGGCTCCATTATACTTACTACGTTTGCAAATTTTACTCTGTTTTGCTTCCTTGGAGAATGAGAAGTCTCTGGGGAAGCTGCTGGTAAATCTTTTGGCGATTCTGCCTTTTCTTCTGCAAAATGGTAACGTGTTTCCCTCGTACCACTCCCATTACTTGGAGTGTTACTTTCTTTTGTTTCACTTAAAGTGTCTCCTGTCAGTGATTCTCCTGATCCTGGAGGAGGTAGCTCCATGTCTGCAGTTCGTTGGAAGTCAGTCTGTGCAGCTAGCCTTCTCAGTACATTCTCAACATAAGGTGGATCGGTTCTGGGGGAGTAAATAGATATCTTCCTGGTTTCCGTAGCTGGGATTGGATGATGCATTTCTTGCTCTGTTTTAATTTTCTTCACTGGGCGTGCCTCAGATCTGAAGTTCCAGCTGTCATGAGGAATGGCTTCTTTGACCCCTTTCACTTCATCTTCCAAGTTAGGTTCTAGTGTGTTTTGAGATTCGTTTTCCTTATGAATGGAGTCAAAATACTTTTCTTTCCCTTCAACTTGGGGTTTCTCTTGTGTTAGCTTGATGTGACTGTAATTCTCTGTATTTAATCTGCTATGCATTCCAGTATTAGGCAAAATAGACATGTGAGGGCAAACATCTGGAAGGACGTCTGCCAAAACTTCACCTTGCAGCATCTGTTTAATTATGATTTCAAAATTGTCTCCCCAATTTTTTCTATGACTTGGAGTATCATGCCTATTGATATAAAGCATCGATGAAACTGCTGGCTTCTTTACTTTCATAATTACATGTTTAACATTGAGTACATGTTTTGTGTCCGACAATATTTTTCTGATTTCGAAAGGCCCCACAGAAACTGCAGATAAATCTCTTTTTAAGTCTTCCTTCTCTTCTGCAATGTGATCATCCGATGTCTTGCTGAGGTTTCCACCAAATGGAACCTCACACACTGTTGTTTCAATTAAATATTCACCAATTGGCAAGTTCTCTGGCACTATTCGTGGATTTGCAAGATCTGTAGCACTGTCTCTGTCTGTAGATCTGTATGTGTCTTGCTCCGGTTCCTCAACTTGAAATGAATTTGTCATGGGACATGGACTGGTACGCCTAACAGTTTGTGTAGAAATAGTTTGTGACTGTACTTCTTGCTTTTTGTTTTGAGTTTTTCTACTTCCTGAACTTACCTGTTCCATCTCAAATTTGAAATATTTGGGCATTGGCTTTAGATGTATGCTGAACCTAACTTCTTGTGTCAGCGGTGGATCTGCTCCTCCTTGTTTTTGTTCCTCTTGTTCTTCTTGGTCCTCTTGCTCACTGTCACATTGTTGTGGCTTTTTAAATATAGAGCTGTTATCCATGTATTTTGCCTTCTGCGATTTTTTTTCATCTGGTAATTTCTCCTGCTTTAATGCTGAATGACTAAGCCTGTTTAGTGTTGATGGATCTGTCTCGGCTTTTAATCTGCCCTGTATTTCCATATCAGGTGGTTCAGAAATGGTTGTATATGTGGCATTACTAAATGCATCAGAGGCCCTTGTATCCTGATGCGTATTTTCTCTGCTGCTTCCAGTGTTGCGTTCCAGTTCCTCACTTTCGCTTAGGTCACCAGATTCTGAAAGGTTAAGTGTTAATGGTTTCTTTTGCTTCAGATTTACACTTTCTGTGCTCACCTGAATTTTTATATCTTCTAATTCTTCACTGCCTTTATGGCTTTTGGCTCCTGAAATGAGAAAACTGACATCTGGCAAGTCCAGAACAATTCCCAGAGAATCTTTCTGTTGCTTTGTATTTTCCTTTGGAAAGGACCCCCGCCTGTCTGGTGTACTAGCTGGGAACTCCTCTTCATCGGAAAGCTGTAGATGGAAATTCTCTGTACTCTGTCGTTCTTCCTGTACTTCCATTCCTCTTTCGGATTCCATTTTGAGAGATGAAGAAGGTTTCTGCCTAGGTTCTGATATAGCTTCTTCTGAAGATATCTCATGCTGTGGAACATGCAGGTCCAATATTTGCTTAGTGGGGACTTCAGAAGACTCTCTGTTCTTCCAATCTGTTTCTAATAATGAACAAGATGCTTTTAGTTCATCAGTATTGACCACAGAAGACTGTTCTAGTTGAGGTAACATTTCTGGTGAAATGTTTTTTGGTCTTTCATTTTCTCTGTCATTTACATTTTTAATAATGCCTGAGGTTCCTCTCTCAACAGAACCTGCATAATTGATTTTCTCTGTGTCTGGTGACTTATTTTGCTTCTGTAGAAAATATCCACATTTTATTAAATCTGTCATGGCCGCCAGTAGTTTTTTTCTGGAAAAATTTTTAGTGTCAGGAGTAATAAGTCTGCATACAGAAATAAGATGCAAAACCGTATCTGATGCACTTTTCCTTTGATGTAATTCTTTCTTCTCACTGTTAATCTCACATCCTGACTCATTCCTATTTTTTGAAATGTGACATACTGTGATTTGAAATACCTGTGAACTTGGTGTTTTCTTTGCTTTTAGAGATAGAACTTTAAGACTGAGCTTGCTTTTATTATCTGGTGTTTTTCTTCTGTTTTTCAGCCCTTTGATGGTAGGTGAAAGAGGCATTGAGCCGTATACAGAACACTGGTTTAATTCTGATGAAGCAATCGGTTGCTGATCTTTGGGTATTATTCCCTTTAGTTGCGGCAGATCTTCAGCAACTGAATTTGGACTTCGAGTTAAAATTAGAAATTCAGCACTCTTAAGAACACTATTTTGTCCCTTGATTGAATATTTAATCTCCTTTGAATCTTCAAACCACACAAAATATTGGGCCTCACCTAAGTATTCATCTGATTCTAGGCCCTTGATTGAATCTTGTGTATTAATAATACAGGGGACTTCGGTGAAATGTTGACTCTTGTCCGTAGCTTGGGCCTGGAAGGAGTCTTGTGTGCTGCTGGGAAATGGTTTCCTCATCAAATCTTGAGACTGAGCAAAATAGCTGACCTGTACATCAGGCTGGCTGTTGACTGATTCTTGGTTGTGAATAAGTTGTTGGGCTTGACTAGTAAACTGTGCTTCATAAAACCCTTGATTCTGAATAGCATTTTGTTCTGGGAAAGAATCTTGTGCTTGGGTAGAAATCACCATCTCAACAGAATGTTGATTCTGAACCAAGGACTCTTGAGATCCTGAGCACAGATAAATCGTTGTACTCTCTAATGTAGCTTTGGGTTTCAAAGGAATTTGATTTCTCACATTTTCTTCCAGAAGTTTAAATTGGTCTCTAGAAAGAATGAAATGGACAGGAGGGCATGATGCCACATTGAGATCTTCATTTTCTACAGTGAATTTAGAAGTTTCTGAAAATCTAAGATCAGAAGGAGAAAACTCCACATTTTTATTTTTGTTGGTTTTCATTATCGAAGATAATTTCTTTGAGGAAAATTGTACTGTTCCACATTCATTTTCTAGATGCTGTCTATGGCTTAGAAAAACTTCCCTTTCTTTGGTGTGAAATAATGACAAAGATGAGCTGGTCCCAACTGAAGATGGCACGTAACTTTCACAAGAGTGATTTACTTTATAGTCACTTACGTTGGTACCTGTCCATATTACTTCGTCTGATGATGAAATTCTACCTTGAATGTTACCTTCATTTTCTTCAGATGTAAATGATGAAGTACATCCTTCTGAAAAGATGTCAGCTCTGAAATAGAAGGAAACAATGTGTAAGTGAACTGTCACATAGGATATATTTCTTACAAGGACTCACTTTATTTTTTATACTTTTATTGGCGCATTACAGTCTCACATCATAATGTAGTTCATAGTGATAGTGACAGACATGCACACAGCACTCGGTGGGCTTTCCCCTGGCTCCCTCCCCAATCCCCACCTCCCCATACAGGGTATTGAGATTGGCATTGGTATTCTCACATCTGTACATGTCCATAGCAGTGATTCCTTCATTAATCCTTCCTCTCCCTCCCCTCTTCCCCTAGACCACCTCCCTGGCTCCACTAAAGTTTCTCCTCCATTATCTGAAGTCTCTATGGTATCCCGATTACTCCCCAGCTTCTTCCCACATATGAGAGAAAATATATGACCCTTCCCTTTTTGTGACTGGCTAATCTCACTTAGCATAATGTTCTCCAGGTCCTTCCATTTTCCTGAAAATGACATAATTTTGTTCTTTTGGATTGCTGAGTAGAATTCCACTGTGTGTATATCCCATAATTTTGTAATCCATCCATCTGTTGATGGACACCTAGGTTGGCTCCATAATTTGGTTATTGTGAATTGTGCTGCTATAAATACAGATATGCATATATTACTATAATTTTCTGATTTCAGCCCCTTTGGAAAGATACCCAGGAGTGGTATAGCTGGATCATATGGTTGGTCCATTCCTAATTTTCTGGAGAATCTTGACACTGATCTCCATAGCGACTATACTAATTTGTAAACCCACCAACAGTGTAGAGGAGTAAGGACTCATTTTAGATTTAAGGAAACTCAGTATCACATAAGAAAACAGATCAATAGAGAGATAAATGGAAAGATAATATCCACATTACAAAATGATTTACTACTTAGATCCTTTCATTTATCAACTAATGAAGTGAAGTGAATCACTTATATAGCTCAGAGAATGGGAGAATTTCTACCTTGACCTGTCTAAAAGTCTATTTTGGTTGGCATTGAGTCAAGTGGCAAGATAAGATTACATCCTTTCACAAAGTATATCAGTTTGTTCCTGTTTTCTATATGAAAGTTTTTACAAGAAGAAAACACTCTTATGGAAATTTAGTAAGTACAACAGAACAGTGTACAGTAACACAAACTGTAGCTTTCTATAGAAAGTCTAGCTTATCTTAATAGTTGCTTATTTGTGATCAACAGAAAAGCCTAGGGTTGGGGGAAGTGCTTCTCAGTACAGTTTTGGGTTAGAGGAATAAAGAAGGAATGATCATGGCGGCTGATTTGCCAACATCCATCCACTGCTTCCGATGATCAGTCTTAGCCTTAGCATCACTTTATGTGATGGCTAATTTTA
The DNA here is from genome assembly GCA_004027185.1 of Glis glis. NCBI lineage: Eukaryota > Metazoa > Chordata > Mammalia > Rodentia > Gliridae > Glis > Glis glis. The sequence continues at coordinate 8,058 of PVJS01017161.1, read as the reverse complement.
TGTGTCAACTTGGTTGGGCCATGGTGTGGTCACACACTATTCTAGATGTTTTTGTGAGATGAGATGAGATTGACATTTAAACCAGTGGGCCAGGCGTGATGTCATATGCCTTTAATTCCAATACTTGGGAGGCTGAGACAGGAGGATCACGAGTTCAAAACCAGCCTCAACAACTTAGTGAGGCCTTCAGCAAATTTATTTATTTATTTATTTATTTTTTGGTGGTGGTACTGGGAATTGAACCCAGGGACATTCTAACCCCAGGCTACACCCCCAGCCCTATTTTTTATTCTTTATTTTGAAACAGGGTCTCACTACATTGCGGAGGGCCTCAGTAAGTAGTTGAGGCTGGCCGTGAACCTGGATCCTCCTGTCTCAGCCTCCCAAGTACTGGGATTACAAGCGTGCGCCACTATGCCCGGCTTCACCTTTTCACTTAATGGAAACTCTTTATAGCTTCTCTATGGCGGATCTGAATTGCCAGCATCTCTACTCTCATGCTTCGGGGCTGTTATTTCGTAAAATAAAGGAACACCAGCACTGCAACACTGTGACAATCTGATAACCACGATGGCTACGAAGTGGCTCACAGGAAGACAGCATGTAGTGTGGATATGCTGGACCCGGGGTGATGCACATCCTGGACAGACACAGCAGGTTGGCAGGCGATTTCATCATCCTACTCAGAATGGCGTGCAACCTAAAACTTATAAATTATTTTTTTCTGAAAATTTCTACTTTATTATTTCTAGACCATAACTGACCACAGGTAACCAAAACCATGGCAAGTGCAACCTCAGGTTAGGGGTGACGACCATACCTTCCCCTAGTGACCCTTAGGGAGGTGCCACTAAAGATTAACTCCTAGCCGGGTGTGGTGGCGCACGCCAGTAATCCCAGTACTTGGGAGGCTGAAACAGGAGGATTGCAGTTTCGAGGCCAGCCTCAGCAACTTAGTGAGACCCTCAGCAACTTAGGGAGATCCTGTTCCCAGATAAAAAATAAAATGGGCTGGGGGTGTAGCTCAGAGGTAAAATGCCCCTGGGTTCAATCCGTAGGACTGCAAAAAGCTCCTGCCTAGGTCGGAAAGGAGTAACAGCCAGCAGAGTGGGAAAACTTTTGTTTCCTTAATTCTGAAAATCTTTTCTCCCCATTTCTTCTTGTAATTTCCTTTTACCGGTGAACCCTCTGGTTTTGAATTCTATGGGAACTTCGGATCAAGGTACACACCTCATCCCTGTAAATGTCTCATACACTGATTCTGGATCCTTCCAAATGGACTCACTCTGACTGCGCTGCTGAGCTGCACCTCATTGTGGCTCCCAACCGGTTCTGACAAGGATTCCACCTAGCTGGGCCTCCAAGACACCCACCATAGGACAAGAGTCGCTAGGACCCAATATGACAACAAAGCAACCAGATTAAATCAGTCAAGCCCCACGCATCTGGCAAATGGAAGAAATTAGACGAACACAAAGCAAGCTTCAGATTCCTTCTCCACAAGGCAGCCCGTGTTCTGTCTGAAATACAAAACACCCCTGCGCTTCAGCACCCTTAGTGGCTACTGTGTACAGAACCGAATCCGAGCTTTAACATGGTTTGCAAAGCCCTCCTGGACCTGACTCCTGTCCACCTGCTCTCGGTCGCCTCCTACCCCTCCCTGACCCAGTGTGAACATTCCAGAGACTCTGGAAGAACTGTGATTTCTTTCACATAGACTGCTGTTTCATATTTCCTTTGCTGGTGTTCTGAAATGCCTTTCTTACCCTCCTAACTCTCTTTTTTAGGTTAACGTTCACTCATCCTTAAAAACTCAGCTGCAGCCTAACTTGCAGGGAGCCATTCCAGCACGCCTAGGCTGCCTTGGTAGCCCCTAAATGTTCTCAAACTCCCAAGACAACTATCCTTTGTGTACATGCCTCTTCCACAAGAATATAGGTTTCTTGAGATCAGAGACTATCTTAACTGTTTGTATCCTAGTGTCAAACACAGTGGCCATTATATACTGGATATCTAATATCTGTTCAATGAGTTTAATTAAAACAAACTACTGATAGCCACAAGAGCGGTAATGTCAGTATTTAATCCCTAGAACTGAGACCCCATTAGCATAATGACAAATTCTGACTTTATAAATTCCTTTCATTTCACTTCTTTGTGTGTATGTGTGTGTGGGGGGTATTGTATTAGAAGCCAGGGGTATTCTATCTCTGAGCTATGCCCCGAGCCCTATTTTATCATTTTATTTTGAAACAGGGTCTCACTAAGTTGCGGAGGGCCTCACTAAGTTGCTGAGGCTGGCCGCGAACCTGCAATCCTCCTGTCTCAGCCTCTCAAGTATTGAGATTGCAAGTGTGTGCCACCATGCCTGGCTCTTCATGTCATTTTTGAACCCTTGTTCGGTGTTGGCTCGGTCCACAGAAGGTACTCAACGAGTATTTTTTTTCAGTTGAATTTTAAGATGAGGATTGCTGTCCAATAATTTTGAAAAATCCAGGACTTTTTAAGAAGTGGTGGTTACTACTTCCTTATATGTAGTGCAGAAAGAATTTACAGTAAGACATCAAGTCAATTAACCTCTCTAAGCCTTTTTTTCTCTTAACCATAAAAATATTACCTACCTTGAAGGATAATTTCAATAATACATGAAACGCCCTTAACACAGCTTGGAACATAAAAAAAAACATTTAAAGTAAATGGTAGATCGAACTATGATGTTGAACATCAACAGTTCATTGTACATATGAGAAAATCCTCTGAAATTCAGAAGTAAATGCGCTTTTGAATAGAGTGTGCCCAACCTACTTCATTTCAAGACATATCACTTACCTTTCTTCTAAAGATGGATGAATAGTGGACCAATTATCTGGAGCTAAATGGAATGAAAAAAAATCAGTCTCAGTAGAAGAAACCTAGACTAAACAAATTTTATATTAAAATATGAAATTTTATAATATTTACCAAATTTCTTGCTTTTCAGGCAACTGGCTTCATTCTATTTCAAGGGAGAAAATAAAATGTTAGAGAAGTAATCCAAATAGCAAACTTAAAAATTTTACGTGCCGATCGTGGTGGTACACGCTTGTAATCCCAGTACTTGGGAGGCTGAGACAGGAGGATCCGGGTTCGCGGCCAGCCTCAGCTACTTAGTGAGGCCCTCCGCAACTTAGTGAGACCCTGTTTCAAAATAAAGAATAAAAAATAGGGCTGGGGGTATATTGGAGGTAGAATGTCTCTGGGTTCAATCCCCAGTACCGCAAAAAAATACAAATTTTACAAATTACAAATTATCCCTATTTTTAAAAAATAGGGACAGGAGAAGTAAACTATTTGTTCTTACCTCCTGGGAATTTAAACTGCCCTTTTCTGGAAGCACTGGCTTCTTCTGAAAGGATGTGTAAATTTTTATGAGTATTATTTCAAAAATAATTACTAGGAAAATTATAAAGAGGATTGCTGTCCAATAATTTTGAAAAATCCAGGACTCAAGAAGGTCCAGTAATGTCAAAAATGTATTATCCTCTGATCTAGCCTTCAGTACATTTTTAAAGAAGTAATACAGCTTTGACATTTTAATGCAGTATGTGAAAAGAGGTTGGTATCTCATTCAGAAGTCCTCGATTTCAGATGACCCAAAACACAAAAAGTTGGTATGCCCATCTCATAACCATACACAAAGCTCTGCCAGGAAAAAAATTCCCAGTGCTGTTCAGGGTCTTATCAAATGCAGCAATGATTGCTCTGGGCCTCAGTACAGTGAGGTACGTGTCACAGTGGGTGTTTAACTGAGCTCATATCAACTTACTTCAGCAATGATGAAAGTCCAGTGGTGGGACATGGACAGTGCACAATTTTATTTTTAACTCAAAATTATCCTCTATTAGGCAGGCCTATAGTCTCATTACTTGGGAGGCTGAGACAGGAGGATTGCAGGTTCAAGGACAGCCTCAGGAAGTAGTGATACTCTCAGCAACCTAGTGAAACCCTGTTTCAAAATAAAAATAAAACAGGGCACGAGGTGCAACTTGGAGTTACAATGCCCCTGGGTTTAATCTTCAGTACCCCCAAAAAAATCCTTTATTAATTTCATGGAAAACAATGTATTTCTAGACAGTCCTTTAACGTAGTTGAATTACCACTACCCTATAATTTTGAAAGTATATAATAAATTTGAATTGGTAGAAAGAATTTGATACAATAATTTTTATTATTACCAATAATAGTGTATCTTATGCTTCTTTAGTAAAATATAGTCCTTTCTTAGAATGACTATAGGGCTGACAGATTTTTTTGTTTGTTTGTTTTGGGCACTGGGGATTGAACCCAGGGATGTTCTACCTCTGGGCTACACCCTCAACTCTTTTTTATTTTTTATTTTTAAGCAGGGTCTCGCCAAGTTGCTGAGGCTGGCCTAGAACCTGCGATCTTCCTGTCTCAGCCTTCCAAGTACTGGGATTCCAGGTATGCGCCACCAAGCCAGGTTAGGGCTGACAGACTTAGCAAACACAAATACTGAATGCCCAATTTAATTTTAATTTCAGGTAAGTACCAAATAATTGTTTAGTATAAGTATGTCCCATTGCCACTATGTAGGGCATATGGTAACTTGGCCCCTTATGAGTCTGCTTGATTTCTTTAACACTTCAATTTATATTTCTTTTTGCTAGAGGGTTCTGCTGACAAATTCCCCTTCAACAATATATTGATATGCTAATCTAATGACATGGCCTCCCGGTGAATTTCCTTTTCACCAAGTCCAGCGATTGCAAGGAACTACTTGTGACTGTCCTCTGATGTCAGAATTAAGGGTGTGGCGGAGGCAAAGCCAAGGGCTGCCACTTCTCCTAAGTCAATTGTACTGAGCAAGTACAATTCTAGTCACAAGTAGACAGGACAATCGGAACTTGTCATGAAAAATGGCAACACTACTTTGAACGTAGAGTGCTTTTCCTTTGAAGATGTAATTCATACTTTCTTTGGTTTCCCTTCTTCAGGATGGGTTGAGGAAAGAAGTAGTCATTCCACTGTAGGAAACAGTTTAGGAGTTCAGGCTTCCTCTGAGGGCAATGTGTTTACTGAGCTCTTCCTTCCCTTGAGTATTGGAGATCATGAACATCAGAAGTTCGAGTCTTCCAGTCTCCTGGACCATAGTCTGAGATATTTAAATCCCTACTTAGAGTTAACCCTGATCTTGGGTTTTGTCTTTGCAGAGAGTAGTCCTCCGGAACGCATGGTGGATGTTCATTAGCTCTGGATGAAACTTTGGCAATTCCTCTGAATTTTTCTAGCCCTATGGTAAAGTACATACTCCTTTCTGTCCCCTTCCTACGTACACAAGGGGAGTGAGTGTGTGTGTGTGTGTGTGTGTGTGTGTGTGTGTGTGTGAGAGAGAGAGAGAGAGAGAGAGAGAGAGAGAGAGAGATACTGGGGATTGAACCTAGGGGCATTCTATCTCTGAGCTACACCTCCAGCCCTATTTTATTTTTTATTTTGAATCAGGTTTGGCTAAGTTGCAGAGGGCCTAAGTTGCTGAGGCTGGCTGTGAATCTGTGATCCTCCTGTTTCAGCCTCCTAAGTACTGGGATTACAAGCAGTGTGCCACCACACCTGGCTTGGGGAGTGATTTTTTTAAGACCTTTTTTTTACTTTCTTTCCTCTGCATGTTTTCTTTTTAAAGATTTTTAATTCTTTTATTTTAGTTTTGTAAGGGGGACAATTTTATTCTACTAGGTCTTCCAAGAAAATTTAAAGCAGCTAGCGAAATATTCCTTTCACCCGACTGCAGAAATTCTCTAATTCATTTAATGTTAACTACCGTAAAGGGGATTCATTATTTCCATATTTTACTATCTAGTTCCTTAGATCCTTGCAAGCTTTGTGGCACTGAATCCCTAACTAGTATTCCACTGGATAATTTGTGAGAACTGAAAAGGAACGGCCGCTCACCACTCCTGATGACGTGAAGTTTACACAGAGGTAAGTATTATCCCCCTCAGGGCTATGTTATGCTTATCACTTATATACTTGGCTACTAATAAAAGTATATTATCTATTTGGAGATACATCTATCCATTGCACTATAAATTTCTTCTCAGGTCAATCTTTGAAGTCTAAAAACCTATTATATCTACCAATGGCACATTCTTTTTGCAATGCTCAGGATGAAGCCCTGGGCCTCGGTAATGCTAGGAATGGGCTCTACCTCTAAGCTACATCTCCAGCCCACAGTGTTGTAGTGCCAGGGGTCGAACCCAAGTGCTCCACCTATGTCATTCTTTGAACTATTTGGACTTTGAAAATTAGGTTTTTTCCCCTTTAATAGGAAAAAGTCTCAATGATAGGTATATAAAGCCATACGTGGTGGTGAACGCCTGTAATCCCAGTACTTAGGAGGCTGAGACAAGAGGATCACAGGTTCGAGGCCAGTCTCAGGAACTTAGGACCCTCAGCAACTTATGGAGACCCTGTTTCAAAATGAAAAAAAAAAAAAGAGGGGAGAGGGCTGGGATGTAGCTCGGAGCTAGAATGCCCCTGGGTTCAATCCCCAGTGACAAAAATAAATAAATAAATAAATCAGCAACGTAAAACCAGGTATTGTTCGTAATGGTTAATAAAATTCCTTCTGAGTATCTTAGTCCAATACAACAAATTATTGAATAATTTATTGAATAATTATATAAGGCACTGAACAAGGAGCCAAAAAGTGCCTTAAGGATGAGTAAGGTCATTCCCTGACTTGAGGAGCTTGTGATATAAATGATACAGAGCAATGTATCAATAACTTAATGAGAAAGCAGAGTGTGATTGATAAAAGGAACGAAGATATGGGGGTTTGAGGAGTGAGGCTTAGTTTGGGAGTCATTCAAGGAAAGCTGCAAAGAGGGAGAAAAAAGTTGTTTTAAGGCCCTTAAAGGATGAAAAAGCCCTTAAAAGATTTAGTAACAAAAAGATTAACTGAGAAGAAAGTTTCAGGAAAGAGGCAGTTGCCTTTTTAGAAAACTGTGTAGTTCAGGTTAGCTACAGTACTGTTGCTACAGGTTCACGTATGAAAACGCTCAAATGTTGACCGGTCCTATTGTGGAGCCACTTTTGGAGACTCAAGTTTGGGGGTTAGAAATATCAGTTGATCTATCAAAGCCAGGAGACAATAAAACAGGAAAATCCGTTGGACCATTGCAATTATACAGAGAGGAATTGACAAAGGAAAGGCCTCAGTTGGAGGGATGGCCGTGCAAACAGTGAGAAACGGAATTAAGACACTTTTAGATGCTGAAAATTCAAGATCTAGCAACTAAAAGGAGGCAGGTGGATTAGGAAGGGGTAGAAGAGGGAATGGTGAGGGAGGACGCCTATAAGGAAACTGGTTTGTCTAGGACAGTTCCTCACCATGGGCACCACTGACATTTTTGACAGAATCCTTTGTTGAATGGCCGCTGCCCTGCATTGTTAGGATGTTTAGCAAGAACCTTTCTTCTCCTCATCCGATGCCATAGCACTACACCCGGTCATGACAACCAAAAATACTTGAGACATCGATCGCCAAATGTCCCCGGGGTTGGGGTAAAGATCACCCCAGCTGGGAAGCACTGGTTTGGGCCAGTGGCTATGCCATTAATTAGGGCCCACCAACGGAAGCACCAGGATGGCTTCAATGGTAATCGCAAACTTGAAGGTACTGCATATTTTCCTACATGTGGCAAGCTAATCTACAGGAAAGCAGTGGACTTGTACCTAAATGCTCTTTTTTATGGTAGTACAGGTTCAACCAGGGACATTCTACCACCAAGCTACACCCCCAGCCCTATTTTCTTTTGAAACGTGGTCTTGCTAAGTTGCTGAGGCTGGCCTCAAACCTGCAATCCTCCTGTCTCAGATTCCCAAGTATGGGATTACAAGCATGTGCCACCATGCCCTGGTCCTAAATGTTATTAGCCTTAAGACATATCTCTCATCTTTCTCTGGGAATTTTATGTTCCCCAACCATGATTAGGGACACAGTTTTCAAATGGCCAGCTATTACATCAATATGGAACCATAGTTTCTTTTTTTTTTTTTTTT
>PVJS01017160.1:11275-36625 GCA_004027185.1 Glis glis | reverse complement strand
CTCTCTCTCTCTCTCTCTCTCTCTCTCTCTCGCTCACTCTCTACTTAGTGAGGCCCTCCGCAACTTCGTGAGACCCAGTTTCAAAATAAAGTATAAAAAATAGGGCCAGGGGTGTAGTGCGGAGGTAGAACGCCCCTGGGTTCAATCCCCCAGTACTGCAAAAAAAAAAAAAATAAATAATAAAAAATAAAAAAAAGAAGGTAGTAAGCTGGGCGTGGTGGTATATGCTTGTAATCCCAGTACTTGGGAGGCTGAGACAGGAAGATCACAGGTTCGCGGCCAGCCTCAGCTACTTAGTGATGCCCTCTGCAACTTAGTGAGACCCTGTTTCAAAATAAAGTATAAAAAATAGGGCTGGGGGTGTAGCTCGGAGGTAGAATGCCCCTGGGTTCAATCCCCAGTACCGAAAAAAAAAAAATTCTGTTTTTTGTTATTCTTGAGCTTTTGTTCTCTTCTATTCTTTTAGCATCAGTAGCTTATTTCAGCTATCATACTTATATAATATTGCTATAATTCTAAGGTACTACAGTGAAATTTGAGCTTTCTAGTAGTTGGCATTCTGGGATAACTTGGCTTCTCTAATATCTGCTTAGAGAAGTAGCCAGAAAAACATACCTAAATGTTCCTGGCTATGAAAAAAAAAGATAGCTTCTAAGCATCCAACCAACAGGATATGTATGGCTGACAGAGATGAAGACCTGAAAGCTAATCATGACACATTGCACCAGTTTGTCATGTGGAAGGAAAGAGTTCTCAAATTGGCAGCTAATTTGTTTTTATAAGCTCTTCTTTTCATGTGAAAGCTGAAAAAGTAGGGGAAGAAGAGATAAGAAAGAAAAGTGGCAAGCAGAAAAGGGACCACAACAACCTTGATTATTAGTGCAGATGTGGTGTTTTATTTAGAGTAGCAACTACATCCTGAAGTAGCCCTATTTTGATAGGGCAGAGGCTAACTCTGTTCTCTGCACAGCCAAAAAAGTCATTATACCATTGAAGGCTTCTATCTCTGTGGGGTGGAGGTAAAATGACATTGCCTATAGCTGGGGATTTGGGAAAGGATAATATTCATTATGCTATTAGTCTTTGAGGGTTCAGCTTGAAGAACCTTTTGTAGGAGATAGACACAGAAGGAGGTAGAGTGTGGGGGATTTGTACAAACAGTACCTCAGTAGTTCCTTTAGGGTGCCACTCTGAAGATACGTCATTGTATAAGTCAGCATTTTATGAGGACACTAAAGTAATGGTACAGTGAAAGCAGTATCCTGTATTGCACACTGTATAAGATTTATATCTATGCTATCATGTGATACTGACTAGAGATAATTATGATATGTGCAACTAATATTTTTAACACATCATCCTTTAAGATGGTTCCTTTGGTTAGACCCCTGTGGTGTTTTTTTAAATCTTTTTTCTTTTTTCTTTTTTTTTTTGGTGGTACTGGGGATTGAACCCAGGGACATTCTACCTCTGAGCTAGACGCTGGCCCTATTTTTTTTTTTTTTTGTGGTACCAGGGATTGAACCCAGGGGTGTTCTACCTCTGTGCTACACCCCTGGCCCTATTTTTTTATACTTTATTTTGAAACCGGGTCTCACGAAGTTGCAGAGGGCCTCACTAAGTAGAGAGAGAGAGAGAGAGAGAGAGAGAGAGAGACAGAGAGAGAGAGAGCTGAGGCTGGCCACGAACCCAGATCCTCCGGTCTCCGCCTCCCAAAGTACTGGGATTACAAGAGTGCGCCACCACGCCCGGCTCCTATTTTTTTTTTATACTTTATTTTGAAACTGGGTCTCACGAAGTGGCTGCGGGCCTCACTAAGTAGCTGAGGCTGGCCATGAACCCGGATCATCCAGTCTCCGCCTCCCAAGTACTGGGATTATGAGCGTGCGCCACCACGCCGGGCTAAATCTTTTTTTTCTTTAATTTTATAATCGAGGAGAAAACATTCTTGAAAAATTATTCTTTAATCTCTGTTTAGGATCTTTAATCTCTGATTATTCTTTAATCTCTGTCAGGAAAGTATATAGGACATCTTAGCTTTGTATTAAGAAGCAGTTAAGGGCTGGGGGATGTAGCTCAGTGATAGAGTGCTTGCCTTACATGCACAAGGCCCTGGGTTCTTTCCCTAGCATCGCAAAAGAAACAAAAACCAAACAAACGAATGAAAACAAAAGCCAAATGTTTAAAAGCCAACCTTCAGACACTTGGGAAACTATTAGGTAGATTGCCCAGTAGAGCAATCCTTTTGATGGTTTTCCCCTTTTCTGATGGAGTTTGCGTTCTACCACCAGGCAGTGTATATTACTTTGCAGCATATAGTTCTTTTTGTGTGTGTGTTGTACTGGGGATTGAACCCCAGAGGCATTCTACCTCTGAGCTGTACTCCCAGCCCTTTAAAAAAAATTTTTTTTTTTGCAAACAGGGTCTTGCTAGGTTGCCGAGAGTCTTAGTATGCTGCTGAGACATGTCCTCATACCTGTGATCCTCCTGTCTCAACCTCCCAAGTACTGACATTACAGGCATGCACCACCATGCCCAGCTCCGCAGCATACAGACTTAACACTGTAGTGCGGAGGGTGCTGAATTTGGCAATAGAAAAAAGTCTGTAACTAAGGATGTATTTTGTTTCTGTGGCCTAGGCCAAATTTCCTGTCTTAATTAAGTATTTTCTTAGGGGATAGGATGTTCTACAGTGAATGTAGAACAGTATAGGCACAGGTAATCAATTTGACATAATGGATTTTGGTTCCTCTTCAGAACTTAGGTAATTATTTTTGCAGTATTTAACTATGAAAATTTCAGTTTGCAACTGTTGTTTCTAATGTGTTAACCCAAATACAAAGGTTCATTGTGGTTATCATAAAATAGAGCTATCTTACCAACCAAGTATTATGGTCCCAGTAAGGGTATTGTGAGCTGCACAATATATGTGTCTCATATAATATTATGACTGTTTTGATGAGACACATTTTTGGAGATATTGATGCTTCTTATAAAATACTGTTTTATTTTTATTTTCAGGAAATGAATGAGTAGATTTATAGTGAGGAAATATGAGCCAGATTAGCCAGTCCTCCTGAGTAAAAATAAGAGCAGTTGAGAGTGTGCATGACCAGTGTGCAATCACACTACAGATAGAGGCCACTTTTGTTGGGCTAGTAAATTGTTCATATTTCCTATGGAATTATAAAAGTTTGACTTAAATCTTATGAGACTGTGCTTAATAAATAAAAATTTATTATCTATATTTCATAAGTACTCAATTAACTTACGATATTGATCTGATCTCTTGATTCCTACAAGTAATCTCCTTAGATACTAGAGCCTTTTCCTTTTGTTTGTGCTTCAAATTCACTATAATTTGAAAAAAATTTAAATATGGTTATGTAGCCTGATCAATTAAAAAACAAGAAGCTGGGTGCAATGGTACACATCTATAATCCCAGTACTTGGGAGGCTGAGACAGGAGGTTTGAGGTCAACCTCAGCAACTTAGTGAGACTTTGTTTAAAAAAAGAAATAAAAAGAGGTGGGGTATAGCTCAGAGGTAGAATGCCCCTGGATCAAATCTGCAGTAACAAAATAAATAAAAATAAAAAACAGTCAGAGTGAACTTGAACCATACGGTTAAAGTGGCGTAGGATTTTTTATAGTTAATCTCTATCAGCAATTCTTTTTCCTGATATCTCATTACTTAATATACTGAGAAACTCTTGGAGCTTTGACCAGAGGTTGATGGTCGTAAATCTAGTTATATTTTTCTAAGTAGACATTTTAATTTTTTAAATGGGAATGCACCATTGGTATGCCTCTTTTAAACATGTCTGAAATTAGCCGAAAATTATTTTTAAAAGTATGCTCAACTGCATCAGTGGACTTAACACAATATAGTTATCCTTTGTGTGAAAGAATCTTATTAAAAGAATACTCCTTCATTTTCTTCCTTACCACCCTCCCATCTCCTCCTTTTGTTTTCAAAGAGAAACTGGTAGTCTGGGTAGATTCAAGGCATCTTTAAGCGAAAACGTCTTGGGGAGCCCCAAGGAACTGATGAAATTAAGTGTGCCATCACTAGTGTATGCTGTCCAGAACAACATGGCTTTCCTAGCTCTTAGCAATCTGGATGCAGCAGTGTACCAAGTAAGTGGACTTAACGAAAAGCTCTGACTCTTACAGAATGTTTTTATGGTAGGAAGATTTTTTTTATTAACTCTTTACCATATAATTTAATAATTTTTTTCTCAATAATCCTATTAATGATATCAGAAATCATACATTTGCATCAGAGATTAATATTAGTTGAATTTATTCATCGTTTTATTTCTAGGTGACCTACCAGTTGAAGATTCCCTGCACTGCTTTATGTACTGTCTTAATGTTAAACCGGACACTCAGCAGATTACAGTGGATTTCAGTTTTTATGCTGTGTGGTGGAGTCACACTTGTACAGTGGAAACCAGCCCAAGCTACAAAAGTTGTGGTAAGAAACCAAATGCAAACTCTAACTAAAATAGTAAATTTCTTATCTTATACACTTCAGTCACATTAATGAATGCAGCATTATAACATTTCTTTGATTTAAAATATACTTTGCTTTTCAGATAGGCTTTTTTGTTAGCATTATGCTATTATTAAGAATATTAATACTTACTGGCTTTGTTTCTTAGAGGAAAGTTAAAATATATTAGAGTTGGAAGGCACATTAGATATAATGTATTCCACCCTCTTTGTTTTATGGATGACAAAACAACTCCAGAGAGGTGAAGTAACTTGTCCACAGATTAAGAGCCAACTTGTTGACCAAAACTGTGCCGACTTCCACATAGTGTGTGTGTTCACAGCATGTCTGTTAGAATCTTCAGTCTCCCATCCTTTGGCATATATTCTCACTGTTACAGGGGAGGAGCTTTCTGGTCATTGATAATTAAAATAGGGCAAACAAAAAAGCTCTTAAAGTTTTTAAGAGTGAATCTTAAGGTATCTACCTGATTTTTAAGAAATATTGTATGCCTCTAATAAATAATAATGCCAGTTATTTCCCCAAAGAGAAGTAGAAAGAGGAGCTCTAGTGAAGTGAATGACTTTCTGAAGGTCAGGGTTTTTTTTTCTCTACAACTGAACCCTTTTTTCTGTTTTAGCAAATAGACCATGTTTTTCTAGGAATAGAAGGCACCTAGGAATGTACAGAAAGGGTTTGTTCTTTTTTTAGTAGTTATATTCTTTACTTTGGTAGAAAATTGTTTTTAGAAATGAGTTTTAGGTTAATATTTATTGCCTTCAGATGATGTGGAAGCATGCTCATATTCTTGGTTGACATTTCAAAACATTTATGAAATATGCACTGCACATTTAACTCAGTTATACAGCATCAAAGAAACAATTTATTTGTGAAGGCAAACATTTAAATGTTAAATACGAACTTTAAGTAATGCCTCACACCATTAGAAAAGGTGTTGGGTTCACCTCTCATAGGTAACATATGTGAAAATCTGTTAGTTAAAACAATATAGGGCAGTTAATCCTACTTTGGGCCACTCTAGAAAGTTCTTTCATATTTTAAGCAGAATGCAACTTCCTCTCGTTCTTGATAGAACAACTAAATCCCTACTAACGCAGTATAGTGATCTTGCTCAAAGATAATACATCCCCACTCTCCAGGTACCCCTGCTCTTCTGTTTAAATGACCCCATTGTTTCTTTTTTTTTTTTTTGTGGTACCGGGGATTGAACCCAGGGGCGTTCTACCTCCGCACTACACCCCCGGCCCTATTTTTTATACTTTATTTCGAAACCGGGTCTCACGAAGTTGCAGAGGGCCTCACTAAGGAGAGAAAAAGAGAGAGACAGGGAGAGATAGAGAGAGAGAGCTGAGGCTGGCCGCGAACCCCGATCCTCCAGTCTCCGCCTCCCAAAGTACTGGGATTACAAGCGTGCGCCACCACGCCCGGCCCCGTTGTTTCTTTCTATGGCATAGTTTCTAGGCAGCAACTTCCCAGTCTTTGCCTCCTGCCCCAGCACTGCGCCTCACATTTCCCTTCTAGTTGCACTGGTGTGTCAGTGCTCAGTATGTCCTAAAACTTCACGCTATCTCCACAGGTTGCCTAAGTAGTGTGCAGCATAGCTTGGTAATTACCCACTTTGTTCTGGATGGTAGAGAATTGTTAAACCAGCATAAGATTATGTTAGTTTCTTGGGGGAACAGGGTGCCCATTTTATATAATTGATTATATGCAGTGATATGTTATTAGGCTCATCTCCTTAGCTTTGAATCATTGGTCAGTCCCTTGAGCTCTTTGCAGTTCTTATCATTAGTCTTTCCTTTGAGTATTATGCTTTCTAGAGCAGACAAAATGTGTCTTCTGGGTCTTCAGGGAAAATTTTGGAACAAGACCAGAGTGAGTTCTTATGGCTCTACCATTTAGATAGACTTCTCTCTAACTTGATTTTTTTTTCTTGCTTACTGAAATATTTATTATCTCTCTCAGTTTTGATAGGTCAGGAGTTTGAGGGTGTCTTAGCTAGGTGTTCTGGCTTGAGGTCTCTTATTAGGTTGCAGTGAAGCTACCAGTTAGGCTATAGCCAGCTGAAAGCTTGACTTGGTGGAGAGTCTGTTTTTATGCTGCCTAACTTGATTGCTGATTGATTCATTGATTTTGTTCTATTAAAAATTTTCTGTGTGAGTGTTCATTGTACTATTATCCTCACTACATTTGTGTGTATCTGTATATGTGTGTGTGTGTTACTGGGTATTGAACCCAGGGGTGTTCTACCACTGAGCTACACCCCCATTCCTTTTTATTTAAAACAGGGTCTTACTAAATTACCCAGGCTGGCCTCGAACTTGTGATCTTCCTGCCTCAGAGACCCAAGTACTGGGATTACAAGCCTGTGCCACCATGCTTTTTTTTTTTTTTTTATGGCACTGGGGATGGAACCCAGGGACTCGCACATGCTAGGCAAGTGTTCTACTACTGAGCCACATCCCTAGCCCTACATTTCTGTCTTGCCTGCAGATATTGGGGAAATATGTCAAAATTTCTTACCAAACTTAATTACTATAGAATTCCTTTAATCACTTAATTCTAGGAATTCTTTCAGTAAGGGAAATTTGGGATGTTTCACTCTTAAGGAAACCACTTTCCATTGATGACCATTAAACTTAAGTTTTTCAAGTCATCTGTAAGTCTGTTCTAACATTTTGCTAGTAATACATAAAATAACAGTTGTAATCACCTAATATTAGCATTATTCTAAGTGCTTTACATATGCTAACTCACTAAGTTGCTTGGTAAAGAGACTTCTGAATTTATTTAGTGAGGTAGTCTCATAATAGCAAATCAGAAATCTTGGATATTAGTTTTCTTAAATGTGTTCATAATTCAAAAACAATTACAGAGAAAATGGAAACTAGATTTGAGTAAACAATTCTATTTTCTTGGTATCTAACAGTATATTATACTGCTCAAGAAACATTCTTTTCTTCTTGAGTAAACATACTTTTAAAAGACTTCTTCAGTCTTTTAAGGTCCTTTTTTTTAAACCTTTGCTTATTCTGAGTTTTCAGTTTCTTGACACTGTTTTTAAATTCTGGTTACACTCCTCTTGGTGACCTGTACACTTCAGTTCTTCTGTTCCTATAATTAGAATTCAGGGAAGATGCCCTGAGTTAGCCATGTTGATTTCTTTGTCTTCTTTTTTTTTTTTTGGTGGTGGTACTGAGAATTGAACCCAGAGGCATTCTACCTCCGAGCTACACCCCAGACTGATTTTATTTCTTATTTGGAAACAGGGTCTCACTAGGTTGGTGAGAGCCTCACTAAATTGCTGAGGCTGTGCTCGAACCTGCGATCTTCATGTCTCAGCCTCCCAAGTACTAGGATTACAAGTGTGTACCACCATGCCCAACTTTATGTCTTCTTTTAAACTCTTCTTCAGAACCTCTTAAGCCTTTGAACCATTTTCCCACTAGCTATGGAAGTCTAACTGGAAGTTTCTTTTTGAATTTTGATTTATTCAAGACCAGTGCACATATACCTTAACTATGCTGTGTTTGGCTGTTACTCATGCTAGGATGACATGGTTGCTTTCTTCATCACCCATCAGTTTCTTATCAATCAGACTTAAATCCAGATAAGCAGTTTCCTTTACTGTTTTCTCAGCTATAGAAATTAAACTGGCAGGAAAGCAAGTCAATTCTTTTTTTTTTTTTTTGGTGGTACTGGGGATTGAACCCAGGGGTGTTCTACCCCTGAGTTATACCCCTAGCCCCCCCCCTTTTCTTTTTAAATTTTGAATAGGGTCTTACTGTGTTGCTAAGAGTCTTGCTAAATTGCTGAGGCTGTCCCCCAACCTGTGAGCCTCCTGTCTCAGCCTCCCAAGTACTGGGATTACAGGCTACCATGCCCAGCTAAACCAAGAATTTATTACACTATTTTTAGCAGTTTGGACTTCCCAGCAGATGTTGGGATAGGTGAAATCTCACATTGTGATTTTTCCCCCTCATATCTACGCCAGTCTGGTAAGCTGTATTGGGAAAGCATCCATGTTAATCAATTTAATCTGTAATGTAGCAGTGGCTCTCAAATTTTAGTGTACATCAGAATCAACTAGAAGGTTACTTAAAACAGATGACTGGGTCCATCCTCTAGTCTACGGTTTGGTAGGTCTGGGGTAGGGCCTGACAATTTTCATTTCTAATAAATTCCCAGGTGATGCTGCTGCTGCTGGTCCAGGGACCACACTTTGAGAACCACTGGTCTACAATGTCTTCTGTTTCTCCTTTTATCTTCATACAAACATTTTAGACCAAGCTTTCTCTCGCAGGTACTTACCCTCCTTAAATTAGGCTTATTTTGAACAAGGCATATTCTTCTTGTTATATTACAGTCTAGTATCAACCCTCTAATTTCAGTGATATTACTGAGATATAGTACTTGTAGGAAAGATAGATGAAAGCTTCTGAGGGTTAGTTTAGGGAAGAAAGAGAAAATTGAAACGGTAGGTTTGGGCCACATACATATGCATCTTTTGACACGTCTCACAGTATTATGATTATATATACTTGTCAGACTTTTATACATGAAACTATTTCAGAATCAGAACTGTGTATCATACCTTCTTTATTAATTCAGTATATAGCAGTGATTCTGGTACACAGAAGCTATACTATAAATATTTGATAAAAATTCAATAAAGTGGGGAATCGCAAAGCCAGGACTTCATCCTGTAGGTGATAAGCAATAAATATATTAAACTTTTACCATTTCCAGGATTACCAATAAGGATTTGAATCAGGGGGTGGCAGAAATTAAAATTAAACAAGTCAACTGTGTAAAACTCTATGCTACTTACTGGTATTAGGAAATAGGTATTCATATTAAATTATGCATATTCTATGTCTGATTTGAAGGCTACATTTTTAACTTACGTGCTTTGGTTAACTTCTGAAATGGTCTTTTTGTTTTGTTTGGTTCTGTCTTATTCTATAAGAGTATTTCTGATATGATTAGTAGAACTATAACAGATTTTTATATTCATTTATCTGGACTGTTGGATGAATTGTTAGTCACTAAATATAACCTTTAAAAATTATTATTACAGGTGGAACAGAATCCATTATTAGGGTTTGGTGCTATAGCTATTGCTGTATTGTGTTCAGGATTTGCAGGTAATTCATAAAAACATTTTACCTGTTGTCACATTTTTTTAAAACATCAAACTTTAAAAATGGATCTAGCCTATCTTGTTTTATCATAACAATTTTATCCCCAGTAAAGCTCTTTAGCTTCTTATAGTTTTATGTCGGTTTTTATTCTTAAGAGCCAACAAATTAGGAACAGAAATTGAATCATCCAAAACATAATATACTCATGATTTCTAGTAGAAATTTTGAATAATTAACTGTTTATGTTCAAATACACAATTGAAGAAAGGGAGAGTGGTTTCATTTCTCTCATGCTTAGAGGGCACTAAGCACTGGAATTCCCAAAAGGTGGAATATTTCTAATAAGAATAGCCATTTTATGTTTGTTCCCATTCTTTGGCACTTTCTAATATAGGTTCATCAAAATTAATCTTTTTTTTCCCTTAGACTTTTTAGTTGATGAGTACTTTAGTACTAGTTCCTAAGTCTCTAATGTGTTTATAATTAAAATCTTTAATGTCCTTGTTAAACATGCATACATATAAATATAAAACTTAAAATAGTGTATGTAAATTTTGGGGTTGGAGGAGTCATGTACTCCTTTGGAATATCTGAAAAACAAACAACAAACTATGGACCCTCAACCCTGGAAAAATTCACATACACACAAATTTATTAGGAGTTCATGGTCCTTCTGGCATTGTGTGTAAACCTGCTTTAAAGGAAATTCTTTACTCAAAATTCTATTTGAATTTTATTTTGGTTGTGTCACTCTGAAAAAAATCTCCAAGTGGTGATTATATGGCTATTTTGACAAGTTAGGAATATTCATTAGGTAGATACTGCAGGGGTATGATTAAGATGATTCACTCTAATAGTAGTTTTTTCAGCTGACCAGTGCAAGTCTTTTATTGGGATTAAGTAGTACATAGAGCTTTTGTGATCCATTTTACTGCTATAAGAAAGAGAAACTATTCTTAACAATAATTTAATAGCATGCTGCCAAATGTAGCTCATAATTTCCTCTTACTTATTAATCTATATACTTTATAAAATGCAAATTAGGCCAGGTGTGGTGGTGCACACTTGTAATCCCAGTACCTGGGAGGCTGAGACAGGAGGATCGCAGGTTCACGGCCAGCCTCAGCTACTTTAGTGAGGCCCTCCACAACTTAGTGAGGCCCTGTTTCAAAATAAAGAATAAAAAATTGGGTTGGGGGTGGAGCTCAGAGGTAGAATGCCCCTGCGTTCAATCCTCAGTACTACAAAAAGAAAAAAAGGTAGATTTATAAAACAACAAAAACCAAAATAAAGAATAAAAAATAGGGCTGGGGGTATAGCTTGGAGATAGAATGCCCCTGGGTTCAATCCCCAGTACGGCATCAAACAAACAAACAAATGCAAATTAGTAATGTTCAGTATGTCATATGTCAAAACCCACATGATAAATATGGTTGATGTTTAGTATGTTTGTTCCCTAAGTCATATACTTTATATATGATACTAGTATATAAGTGAAAGACATTTTAAATTAATTTACAATAATGTCTTTAATGTTTTTATGTCTGATTTTCTTTTTTCAGGGGTGTATTTTGAAAAAGTCTTAAAAAGTTCAGATACTTCCCTTTGGGTGAGAAACATTCAAATGTATCTATCAGGAATTGTTGTGACATTAGTTGGCGCCTACTTGTCAGATGGAACTGAAATTAAAGAAAAAGGATTTTTCTATGGTTACACACATTATGTCTGGTTTGTCATCTGTAAGTATCCAGGAATTAAAGGTTCTGAGTAGATCCTTTTTATGTTTTTTTTTTTTTAATTAGATGTCCATTTTAAGCCTTTATAGCATTTTGAAATTATTCCTTTGATACTGCAAATACCAGTTTGAGAATGTAATTTTGGTTTTATTGGCTTACTTTTGTGGCATAGCTATCCCAAAGCAATTTTCCCTTCACAATGAGAAGTATCTGATGTGTTAGCAATAAATGTGTACAATTTAGTAGTAGATCTCAGAGCCCTTTGGGCATCTGAGAAACAATGTTATGTAGGAAGTACTACTCAATTTTAGTACAAACTCTCAGAAGACTGCTTCTACAGAAAATAGTGTTTTCCTTTTCCTACATAAATTAGTGTGGCTGGGGGTGAAAATTACACCATTATGGAATGGTTCATTTATTTGAGTGTTAAGGTTTTCTTTCTTTCCGTATCCCAAGTTCTTGCAAGTGTGGGCGGCCTCTACACTTCTGTTGTGGTCAAGTACACAGACAACATCATGAAGGGCTTCTCTGCAGCAGCAGCCATTGTTCTTTCTACTGTTGCTTCAGTGATACTGTTTGGCTTACAGATAAGTATGTCACAGTTTGTATTGAGTTGTTAACGTGGAAAAGCCTGTCACTTCTGTGATTTATTTAATCTCTTATTAAAAATGGCAGTTGGAGCCGGGCGTGGTGGCGCACGCTTGTAATCCTAGTACTTGGGAGGCAGAGACTGGAGGATCCGGTTCGCGCCCAGCCTCAGCTACTTAGTGAGGCCCTCCGCAACTTCGTGAGACCTGGTTTCAAAATAAAGAATAAAAAATAGGACCGGAGGTGTAGCTCGGAGGTAAAATGCCCCTGGGTTCAATCCCTGGTACCGCAAAAAAAACCAAAACCAAAAACAAAAACAAAAAAACGGCAGTTGGCCATATGTTTACAGAAATTGCTGGTTTTGTTATTCCTTGTTTTGTTACTACAGTTTATTTTGTAAGTGTAGCAGTTCATAGTTGTGTGAAATATGACCAGTACTTGGGCCGTTTAAGTGGTCCCAGGCTGAAGCTGAGGGAGGCGTAGAAGTATGCTCCTTTGAAGAATCTGCTGGTTCTGTGTGAAAGTGAGGGAGCTGCTCAGTTACTGAAAAGAGGTTTATTTTGCAGCCCAGTTTTCCTTTTTCCTGAGGTATTAGTTACAGGATAACTTGAATGATCAGGGTGAACAGTTAGCCTTCTGTATCTGTGGCTTCTGCATCTGTGGATTCAACCACCCATGGATGGAAAATATTGGGGGGAAAATTACATCTGTACTGAATATGTACAGTTTTTCTTGTCATTATTCCCTACACTATGTAGTATAACAACTATATAGCATTACATTGCATTAGGTACAATAAGTAATCTATGAATGATTTAAAGTATACAGGAGAATATAAATAGGATACATGCAAACACCATGCCATTTTATATATGGGATTTGAACATCCACAGATTTTGGTATCTGAGGGTGGTGCTGGAACCAATGCCCCAGTGGATACTCAGGAACAACTGTAGTTGATTATGTACTCAAGGACATAGATGGGAGGTCCTTAGGAAGTGATTACTCTCAGCAGTGGAATTAAACTATGTAGGCTTATTTTGAAGAAAGTAAAAAACATTTTCATCTCTCCATTTAACTTGTATTTTTCTGTTTTAGACTTGGTTGGGTGTGAACTGGTATTGAAAACCCAATCCAAATCTAGACAGTTTCTCTTATAAAGATACCTTTTGTTCCATTTAGTATATAATCAGTACAGACCCGTTGTTCTCGCTGGCATTCTGGAGCCACTGCTCTGCGGTTTCTTCTAGCGTAACCCTCATTAGCTCGCACATCCACCATTAACTTGGCTTCTGAATTAATTAAGCAGTAACATGGACTTTTTTTTTGTGGTACTGGGTATTGAACCCAGGGGCATTCTACCTCTAAGCTACACACTCAGCCCCCCCCCGCCTTTTTTTTTTTGGTACTGGGGATTGAACTCAGAGGCATTCTACCTCCAAGCTACGTCCCCAGCCCTATTTTTTTTATTCTTTATTTTGAAACAGGGTCTCACTAAGTTGCAGAGGGCCTCACTAAGTAGCTGAGGCTGGCTGCGAACCTGTGATCCTCCTGTCTCAGCCTCCCAAGTACTGGGATTACAAGCGTGCACCACCACAACCAGCTCACGCAGCCCTTTTTATTTTGAAACAGGGTCTCACTAAGTTTTCATGCTGCGGGCCTTGAACCTGTGACCCTCCTGTTTTAGAAGTATGGGGTTGGATTACAGACATACGCCACTGTGCCTTGGCTTGGACTTAACTTTTGAGGGTGTTTTTATGCTGTATAACAATCATTTTATTGACCTGTTTTTATACCATAAACCAACACATGAGGAAAATCTGTCAAATGTCTCAAGAAACAGACCTGACTTGTATTTTTATTTCATTTTAGAACTGATTCCTTATAAATGCAAATAGATGAACAGTAATGTTGCAGAAAACCATCTTATACTACAGTTCAAATCTTGCCTGTACCATTTATTAGCTGTATAGCCTTGGGGGAAGTTATATAACCCGTGTTTCCTCATCTCTAAAATGGGAATAATGTCACCTGTCTTTTAGGGTTGTTTTTCAGGTGATCTGTCTTTCAGCTAACTATTTAGATGGAAGATGTAAACTGTCCTGTCCTCCCTTTTGAAGGCAAAGCTGGTCTTTTCTAGCTAGGAATGAACTTTAAAAATCATAGCTTGATGTCATTTCTGTACATGCCATCTTTAAAGCTATTAAGACTGCCATTGTATTCCACATAGCGTATGGTTCAATGTAAGTGTTTATATAATGCTTACATGTCAAGTTTGGACAAGTTATATTTCAGTTTCTTATATCCAGGATTAAGATGAAAGAAAGGAGAAGTCTATGAGGAAATGTAATTTTATACAGTAAATCACTACCTTATCTCCTACTTGGAAATTTTCAGTGGTTTGAATAATTGGTCACCCAGCTTTGAGTTTTACTCAGATGTCTTTTACTCTAAACTTTCACAGGTTTCTAATATCATGGAAAAGCCACATCCCACTGCATTTTCTTTTTTTGGTTCTAGGGATTGAACCCAGGGCATTCTACCTCCAAGCTACACCCCCAGCCCTTTTTATTTTTTGTTTTGAAACAGTCTTGCTAGGTTGCTGAGAGTCCCGCTATGCTGCTGAGGCCATCCTTGAACCTGTAGTCCTCCCAAAGTACTTAAGTCTCAGTCTCCTAAAGTACTTAAGTACTGGGATTACAGGTGTGCACCACCATGCCCTGCTTGCATTTTCTTTTGTATTCATATATATTTAGTTTTTAATTTACATATTTCCTTTAAATTTGTGTATTTTATATGAAAGCTAGTATGTTTTTTCTCAGAGTGGTCCAAGATAGGCATGATTATTTCTTAAGAAGTGTGTAGTCTGAGCCGGTGTGTGGTGCTGCATACCTGTAATCCCAGTATTTGGGAGGCTGAAACTGGAGGATCGCAGGCTTGAGGACAGCTTCAGCAATGTAGCAGGACTCTCAGCCACCTAGTGAGACTGTTTTAAAACAAAAACATAAAAGGGCTGGGGGTGTCACTTGGAGGTAGAATGCCCCTAGGTTCAATCCCCACTACCACAAAAAAGAAGAAGTGTAGTCCATGATCAAATCAAGATCACTCCCTTGATTTCTAAACCTTACCATCATAAAACCAGAACATTTGGCTTTATTTATTTCTTGTATGACCCGACAATATAAACCCAAAATTTAAATTTTTTCGAAATCTAAATTGATCATTGTTATATACAGCTTTAAAAACATAAGTCCAGATTAACTTTTTTTTTCTTTTTCTTTTTGTTCTCAGCACTCACGTTTGCTCTGGGTGCCTTTCTCGTATGTGTTTCCATATATCTCTATGGATTACCTAGACAAGACACTACATCCATCCAACAAGGAGAAACAGCTTCAAAAGAGAGAATCATTGGTGTGTGATTTGAGCCTCACAAGAGATCACTACTATGACTGAACCGTTTGCATTAAACTAGAGCCTTAAGCCATTCCCAGCAGGTAACTGACTGTATGGCAGAAGAGTCCAAAAGAAGCTACATGAGTGGAGTGCTGATACAGAGATTTAAGGAGAGCCTGTTTGGGGGTCAAGCTGTATTGTTCTAGAATGAAGGATTTTTATTATTGTATATATATAATGTACATAAAAAGAATAGAGATGATATGGTATTAAAATCACATGAAGCTACAATATTCAAGTAAAAAGGTATGGGAAAATGTTAAAGTGCCAAAGCCATTTCTGTACTAACTGTTCTCTTGTTCAGGTACCAGGGGAGAAGGACACGACCCCTCCTTGTTCTCTAATTCATGTACAGTATTTTGTTCCAGCAGCAGTAAAGACCTAGCTCTTTTCTTATAAAAACAGGCAGAAACAAGACAGGCTAGTTCAGAAACCAACTGTGTAACTTCTCAAGCAGAATTGATTTCATAACTTGGACACTGATTTCTGGGTGGTGACTGAGTCCTCCTTTAGTGATGTATTTGTGCCATTCATTGTGTGGTTCATATTTCTTTGCTGTTAAATTATATACTTTTCTTCAACAAAAAATTTCTAATGTCACTTTTGTACTTTTTTTTATAAAGTATGGTTAACTGTTGGGCTCTTGATAATTTGTGAAATTTCAGTGTTTTTTAAAAAATTTCTATAATGCTAATGGGAAAATTCAGCAATAAACTTATTTATTTATATGAATTCTGTTTAATTATTTTGTATTATCGATATGAGCATTAAGATAATGCAAAACCAAAAAATCAAAGTTTTAATTTTTTTTCTGTATGTGGAATTATATCGATTAAGGTTCTTTGTTTGCAAATAACTACAACCAAATTCTATAAGGTGACTTCAATCAGGGTTATAGGTTATAAGAATTAAGGAACAGTCTTTTTGCTGCTTTTGTGAAGAATTTTCTCTTAACTGGCTCTGTATCATTTCACTCAAGGTTCCAATACTCAGGAGGTTACAATTAATCTGGGAAGGAGAACATTTTTCCAAAGAAGTGAAGAGGGACATTAGAATGTAAAACGTGTCCCTACTGTATATTTTTATTCCATGGCTGGTATGTGCTACGGGAATTTTAATGCTACTTTATGTAGAAAATTAGCAATTTGGGAACCAATTCATTTAATATTGAGACTGCATGGATAAGTCTTTTCTAGCACTAAGAAGGTAAATCATACCAATATAAAACTACATTTATTCTAACTGAAGAAGCTGTGGTTCATGCTAATTTGTTTTTCTTCTCACTAAAAAAAAAGATGATCATTGGTATTCAGAAGACTTCTATTAGAACAATTGGAATAAATTATAGCAGACCTGAATGGAAATGCTGGCAGAGGATATTCTTGCTGATCAACATATCACATCTTACTCACTTTACCTAATCTGAGCTCATGTTACCGAATCAAGTAACACAAAATATACCTTAATAATAGGCAGAAACATGGGAAAAAAAACATTTTAAAAAACTCCCATTTCATATTACAGTTTAACTTCTGGACTACATTTTACAAGAAAGATCCTAACACAATGTCTGTACAGGTAATTCCTTGCCATTTAGACGTACTTGGTCCCTGAAATCACAGGAAGTTACTGGTATACATCAACTAAAAGGTAAACGTGAGGTAGTTTCTCTCTGGGAATAGTTGCCAGCAATACTGCCAAAAAGATGCTTATTTATTTATAGTCCTCTATTTTTTCTGAACTAGCCATGATAAGAAAAAAGGATTTTCCTCCTTCACCAGTTATTTGATAAAAACAGATCATTTGTAAGAAACCTCAAGTCATAGTTTAAATTCTAAAATTTACATCTATTACACCACACTGTTTTGAGTTTTAAAAGATACAACTCAATTTTATAAATGTCTAAGTATCTTTTGACCATGAGAAAACCCACATGACTTTACATGTAAAGATTAAATAAGCTGGTAAGTCACACTTAATAAAATAGGGCTGGGGATGTATCTCAGAGATAGAATGCCCCTGGGTTCAACTTTCAGTACCACATCAAAAAAACCCCCCCAAAACAACAACAAAACTATCTATACATATATACATATGTATATATTCTGGCACAAAATAATAGTTTAAATTATATTCTGAATAACAAGGCATCTAAAAAAGAAGTAGAATTCATTTAGCATTGTAAAAGGCCATTTTAATTAGAAATTACATTCTACATACAGGAGTTATTCCAAGAAGTTTCATTCCATTGGCTAAGACAGAACGGACAGCTTTGAAAAGATGAAGTCTGGCCTATAAAATAAAATCAAAGAATGATTAAATGTTCAGTTTAATAACATGCTAGCTACAAGTAAATAAAAATGGTTTTGGAAGTAATTCTTCTAATTTATAGTAGGAATAATATTTCAAGTGTCCTAGAGTTTACTCTTGGCAAGGGAAGATAAATGCTAGTATCCCTTACAATCAGATTGGTATAGCAAGGCATATGAAGTGGGAATGGCAGAACTTTTCACTTTGACACCCACAAAATGTCAGGAAATGTAGGAAAATGTGTTGAACATCTAGAATTTGGGGAAGAATATAAACATTGTTAAATCCCAATTCTAAATACTACCTGAGTCAGGAAGTACATTGCTGTAGTCGGACAACAGAATGCGAACTCAGAAAAATCTACAAGGCTGATACTATGAATATTGCATGACCTGGTCTCAGGCTGCCAGGGATTACAGAGAAGACATCTGAGATGACGTACCCCAGCCACGTCGGGAGGACTGTCTTTTATCTGGAGGGCTTTGTGTGCCACAGCTGCAAGATGACTGAAACAGGAAGAGAAATCATGATGGGAAGAAACATGAAATTTTCTGATTAACATTAATTAGAAAATTAATCCCTCTCCCTCTATTTAAGTAAACAAAAGCCTAGAACCACCAAAGGAGGTATCCAGAGTAGTGAAGTTGAAACTAATTCACTGCTTTTCTATAACAAAGTAAAACACACTAATCTCAGGCTTTAGACTTTGGCCCTGGTTCTGCTACTGAGTGGCGGGTTCTTAAGATTATAATTTCATTGTTAGTTTTGTAAAGTATCCCTTTTTAACAATTTTTCCTTATGTACGCAACCTTTAAAAGTATAACGTAGCAACAGATGTGGAATTGAGACCAGTTATCAATCCACTCCACACACACACACACACACACACACACACACACACACACACACACGCATGCAGGCCATGCTTTTTTGTACACAAATATAGCAGCTCTATTGATAGTCACCAGAACTGGGAACAATCCAATGTGTTTCTATAAATGGATAAGCTAACTACAGAACATTCACACAATGGTATATTACTCAGCATTAAAAAGGAATGAACCATTGATACAGCATCCTGGATGAATCTCACGGACACTGTGAAAGCTGGTGGCGGGCCACTCTTCTTTAGAGCACCTTTTCTGTTCAGGCATGGCAGCAAGTAGTGTCCTACTTGTGCCAGAGAAATGCTTAGCACTTTATTTAAAGATTAAGTGACATTTCCTAAGATATTTCTGGCTTCTTCACCTCTATCTGTCTAAGTGGAACTTAAAGGGGAAAAATTATTTAAATTTGAGGGAGACAAGAAATAAAGTATAACAAAGAAAAGAGCTGTAGTAAGCCTCTGATTTCAGTAAATCTTGAGTAAAAGCAAAATCCCTTTTCTTAAATAGCTTTATGGGAAGTTACAGCTATTATAAGAGTAGACATGATTTCTACTCAATATTTTAAAATAACCATAAAATTTCTATCAAAGTGTCACTGATTTGACTCCCTATTTAATCTCTACCCTCTAGCTGATTGATGTTTTAGTGCCTCTACTTAAAACCCTTTTATGGACCCCACTGCCCTGAAAAAGAGTCTAAATAGCAAAAAGTACATGGTAAAAAGGCCTGTACATGCGTCCTGTCATCTTTCCCAGGACTATGCTTAGAGTTCTTGCTCAACTCGGGGCTTTCTCCTCCTTCCCCACTACATGCTTCTCCTGATTAATATCGACTGCTCTCCCCTGAGAAGCCCTTTCTGATCCCACAAGGCCAGGCTGGGCTAACACTGTCTCTCATGTTCACTCTATACCACACATCAGCAAGTATGCTGTAACTACCCATGTCACTGTCTGACTTCATTCATGTGACTATAATGACTGTACCTTACATCACTGAATTATAAATGAGCCTGAATTGCTAACTGGCAAAAATGAAGCAAGAATTCCTATAACTTAAAAACACATCAACATTTAGGGCAAGGGATTTATTGATAAGAATTTTTTTTTTTTTTTTTTGCGGTACTGGGGATTGAACCCAGGGGCGTTCCACCTCCGCGCTACACCCCTGGTCCTATTTTTTATACTTTAATTTGAAACCAGGTCTCACAAAGTTGCGGAGGGCCTCACTAAGTAGAGAGAGAGACAGAGAGACAGAGAGACAGGGAGAGAGAGAGAGAGAGCTGAGGCTGGCCGTGAACCCGGATCCTCCGGTCTCCACCTCCCAAAGTACTGGGATTACAAATGTGTGCCACCACGCCCGGCTTGATAAGAAATTTTTAGATCAAAGAAAGGTCCTTTCTTGGATCAGGTCTCAAGTGTCATTAACACCCAAAAATAGGAAGATTATAAAATACCTTAGAGTTAGAAGGTAACTAACAATGTGCCTGGGTTGAAGGTCCTGAGATGATCTATAAAGCACTTCGTCGAACCTAAAAAAGACAGAAGCAGCTGGCAGGGACAGACTGTGCACATGTTACACTAAGCTAAGACATTAAGATGTTAAGAGACCTTGTATGTAAGACTGACTTGACATCATTAAGAGTAGATGGCATATGAAGAAAAACCTGTGTACATTTGAAGGCAAATGAACATTTTTCTTTCTTACAGATCCCTTGATGGCAGGGACTTTCTAAATCATCTTGCTATCCCTCAGGCCTAGTCCAGAGCAGACTTAAATCATGGCCATTACAATGAAAGTACAAAGCCTCTAGCCATGTTGAGGAACATATACTGTAAATTAGCAAAGTCCACCTCTAAGGCTAAGAAAATCAGCTCAGTTTATTTTCCCTCACAAATTAGCTATACATGAGTAAATGTTTCTTTTTTTGTGTGTGATACTGGGGATTGAACCCAGAGGCATTCTACCTTCGAGCTATACCCCAGCCCGATTTTATTTCTTATTTAGAAACAGGGTCTCGCGAGGTTGATGAGAGTCTCACTACTTGCTGAGGCTGTCCTTGAACCTGTGATCCTCCTGTCTCAGCTTCCCAAGTACTGGGATTACAAGCGTATGTCACCACGCCCGGTGAGTAAATGTTTCTGAGCCCAGGAAAGAACCACTGACCACAGTGTGGTAATCACAGAAAACTTCCCTGTTCACAACTGCCCACATCCCTTCAAGACTAATCTCCACTGACAAGTCTGCAAGGCCTCCTGCCCAGTGTGGGGGCATCAGATAGGTAGATGTATCTGAGACTGTGGGCTCAAACCAGGAAGCGAGGGTCTCTTGCTTATGGTCTCTTGGAAGCTGCACAAGGGCGGAGATTTTCCTTTACTTACACAGAGGAGAAGATGCTCTTCCAAAACCAAAGGTTATGCTTTTATTCTATCAGGCTTTACCGACCCAGACGATGGGCTAGAGGATGCTAGGCATCTGTGCTGATTCAGAGGTAATATATATATATTTTGCGGTACTGGGGAGTGTTTTACCTCTGAGCTATACCCCCCAGCCCTATTTTATTTTTTATTTTGAAACAGGGTCTCACTAATTTGCTGAGGCTGGCTTGGAACTTGCGATCACAGGCATGCACCATGCCCAATGTAATATTTAAGACTCAAAGACTGACCTTGAACACTGCCTTAATCCATGCCCTCCAACTGCTCTTAAAAGACAGACAAGCATTTTTTGGGCATTATGTTTAGGAAGTTCTAGAGGTGGGGACAGCCACCAGCCCTTTGGACTCTAGTGATCAGCAACAATGCTAACCATCTGCCAGGATAGTTAATAAAATGTCCAACCTTTGGCATAAATACGTAGTCAAGATAGACTGGGAATTCAGCTGCAAAACAAGCCCAAGGACATTTGGTATCATAAATGTTTAGGGATGACGATTTCCCCTTTTCTCAGGGAAGCTTACTGCTTCCCTGGGAACAAAGAATAAACAAGCCTCACATGACTCACGCTGGTCATGCAAAATATGCACCCTAAGGACTACAATGTCCGGGCTACCTAAGGACTCCCTGAAGACTGCAGACTAGAACGTGCGCTCTGCCTGGGACCATTCCAACTGGGACTCTGCTGGGTTATCTGCAGGGACTTCCCAGCCCAGGATGCCAGATGTTATTGCTTACCCAGATGTGGTGAGTGTATATACTGTTTATGGCATATTGTAGTGTGATTATTCATTCTGATTTCTATGTTTGCTCCTATAATCCATTTTCCTTCATAATAAAATGCACTTGTTTCTAACAAAGTGAAGTCTCGTAATCTGTTTCTTTCTTCCAAGCAGAACACCATCAGTCAATTCAATAAGCAGAAACTGACTTGGTAAAACCAGAAAGCCTTCATACCTGAGAAGATGCTGGAGAATTGAAACAGACTGTGGCTCTTGTAAACAGGCAGTGTTGAAGTCATTCAGGTAACCACATCCAAAGGTCTCTTCCAAACTGTCATCAGAAGTTTAAGGTTAAAAACATCAAAGGATGACACAGTCATCCCAGGGCACACACATAGCTGCACATGATGATATTGTATAATATTGGCCTTCTTAATATAGCCCTAGACGTCAATTTGAACATTTCTTGACCTGGTCCTTAATTTTCCCTAAGTTTGTTTCTTTATCTGTAAAATGTAGGTAACAGGATATTATTTGGCAAGGTTATTCTGAGGACAAATTAAGGTAAAACACATAATGGCATTTCTTACATAGGTGCTTAATATTTAAAAACAACAATAGGAAGTCTGTTGTGCTTTAACCAGTTTTGAATGAGAGATGTTGGAAAAGCCCAGAAAACAGGGCCTGCCATAGGTCTCAGAACCACACCAGCCTCATCCCAGGGGAGGAGAGTGCCCCGATGTTCCCCTGTGGCTTCTTCTCACCTGTGGAGGCGGGCGTGTGTGTACTGCAGGAAGACGCCTGTATCCCCACGACTCTGGAAAACACGATCCCAGCTGAACTGATAGTCAGATAAGAGCAAACCTCTGAAGTCCTAAAATGAGAGGAAATCTTCAGCCCTGGGATTTGTTCTCCTACCAGACAAAAAGGTCTCATAGGAAGGCGTCTTAACAGACCTGAATAATGAGCGCTGCAAGCCCAACCCTCTCCGCAGTCTCCTGTGGGTTCTCAAGTTCCTTAGTAGCTGAAACAGACAAAGGCAGCTCTTTAACCTGCCTGACATCTTGCCAGAATCATGGATCATAGAGAAAAAACCTGCCAACAATGTATGCTGACAATCAAAACCAAACAAATTCGAAATGACCACTTTACCTTCCTAATTTAGGCTAATGGACTTGTTCATCATATTTCCCCTGCCTACATTAAAGGGAAGAAATATGAATTTATTTATAACACAGGAATCTCCCATGATGACTCAGACATCAGAATGATGATTCTAAGCTATCCATGAAAGAGGACCAAGTTTATATCAATTCAGATTATTAAAATGAGCAACTCCTGAGTCTAAAACCTCTGGCACCTCTAATTAGTGAAAGCTACTTTTGTGTGTGTGGATTCTAAGGACTGAATCCAAGAATCAATTCAGATTATTAAGATGAACAACTCCTGAGCAGAAAGTCTAGAACCTCTGGCACCTCTAATTAGTGAAAGCCACTTTTTTGTGTGCATGGGTACTAAGGCTCTACCACTGAGCTACACCCCCCATCCCTTTTTATTTTCCATTTTGAGGTCTTGCTAAATGGCCCAGCTTGGCCTAGAACTTGCGATCCTCCTGTTTCAGCCTTCCGAGTACTGAGATTACAGGCATGCGCCATCCCACCCAGCTATGTGAAAGCTACTTTTGACATGGCCAGTGAAAGTTCAGTGGATGGACGGTTATAATAAATCACACTGCCTAAAAGTCTAGTAAAACACTGCAACGTATGACTTTAACAGCAAAATGTGGATTAACTCTTAATGGAAGTCATGTTCTGTAGCATTCTTAGTCGGATCTCATTTAGGACGTCTTCCAGAAAAGTGACCTCCCCTCTTCGAGTCTTCATCCCCTGTACCACCCCAAAGGGCACGTGCTGGCACCTGAAACGGAGGGGCATGCAGTCAACCGAAAGCTGTAAGACAGCTGGTGATCTGAGTGTATCAACACACCCGTTCAGAGAGCAGTTTGAACTGTTAGCCCTCATCGAGTTTTTGAAAATTAATAAAATGAAACAAGATATGATCTGCTATATGCCACAAAAAATATTAAGCAAGAGGTTTATTTTATGAGCTAATCACTAGCAGGTGATTGACTAGTTGCTTTTGAGGAGAGGGGATGAGAATTTTGAAAAGCTAGACACTGAGAGCAGATGTCTAATAAAAATACATTTATCAGGACATAAATTAATACAAAAATTAAATCTGCTTCTCCACACCAATATCTTGAAACAAGCCTGAAGTCTGAGTGATATGTTTTCAGGCTTGGCCGACCTGATGGTGGTTAGTGATCCCTAGCAGGCAATTAAGAACCAAGCACACATTACCTTTCCGCCCAGTCATATCCCATGATCTTTAGCATTTGGAACACTTGCTGAAAATGCTTTTTTTGCCCTTTATCTGTCTTGGGAAGAAAATGTATTAAACAAACAAACAAACAAACAAACAAACAACAAAAAACAGTGGTAAGTTAATATAAATAGGTTGGGCCTAAATCAGATGAACATATTAGAATTTTGACAGACTAAAGTCATTGTCAATCAATATGTTTTAAATAAACACAAAAAGAGGATGTAATTAGAAAAGTGTCTAAGCTGAGTGCTCTACAAGAGAAAGATAAGGGCTACAGCACCCCACCATGTCAAGTGGAAACACAAACTTTAATCTTCTGAGTACTCTATTTAAATCCCTTCTCTCTCAGCTATTTTTAACTTTATCTCCAAGAAGAAAGAAACTAAACTTCAAAAAGATGTTTGAGCTGGGTATGGTGGAGTACACCTGTGACCCCAGCTACTCTGGAGGCTGAGACAGGAGTAACATAAGTTTGAGGCCAGCCTTGGCAATTCAGCGAGACCCTATCTCAAAATAAAATTTAAAAAAAGGGCTAGGGCCAGGCATAGTGGTACATGCCTGTAATCCCAGTACTTGGGAGGCTGAGATAGGAGGATGGGTGGCTGATATAGGAGGCTGAGGAGCAGGACAACAAAGTTTCCAGGCCAGTGTGCGGTAACTTAGCGAGACCCTCCTTCAAAATAAATAATAAAAAAAGCTGGGGGCATAGCTCAATGGTAGAACCTCCCTGGATTCAATCTCCAGTGCCATAAAAAAAACAAAACCAGAAACAAAGTAACATTCATCTGGGCACAGTGGTACATGCCTGTATCCCAGTATTTGGGAAGCTGAGACAGGAGGATCACAAGTTTGAGGTCAGCCTCAGCAACTTAGTGAGACCCTGTTTCAAACTTAGTGAGACCCTGTTTCAGAATAAAAAATTTAAAACATGGGCTAGGAATGTAACTTGGGGGTAGAATGTCCCTGGGTTAATACCCAGTAACCCTCCCAATAAATAAGTAAATAAATGAATAAATAAATAAATAAATAAATATATCCATAGAAAGGGCTGGGAGTATAGCTCAGGGGCAGGATGCCTCTGGTTTCTATCTCCTTTCTCTCTCTCTCTCTCTCTCTCTCTCTCTCTCACACACACACACACACACACACACACACACACACACACACACACACAC
>PVJS01017160.1:0-11175 GCA_004027185.1 Glis glis | reverse complement strand
GGGTGGAAAAAGCCAATCTTAGAAGATTATATACTGTATGATACCATTTATATAAAACTCTCAAAGTGACATCTGTGATGGAGAAGAGGGTTAGGGTTGGAGGGAAAGTTGATTATTAAGTGGTTGACCATGAGTGAGTTAGTCTTGTGTG
This sequence comes from Glis glis, assembly GCA_004027185.1. NCBI lineage: Eukaryota > Metazoa > Chordata > Mammalia > Rodentia > Gliridae > Glis > Glis glis. The sequence goes on along the minus strand of PVJS01017160.1, from coordinate 11,024 downwards.
ATAGAATAGTTCTGTGTTCTGAATGTGGGAATGGTTATATGAATCTATACATGTGATAAAATTTCATAAAACCAACCCACATAAAAGTGAGTATAAAAAATGGTGAAATCTGAGTAAGATCTCTACCAATGTTAGTCTCCTGATACTGACAAAGTATTATGTTATCTAAGATATTATCTCTTAGGGGAGCTGGGTGAAGAGTACACGGAAACAACTGTACTATTTTGAAACTTCTTATGAGTTTTAAACTATTTAAAAATTGCATTAGAGTGAGCTGTACATATTAATTTCACATAATCATTTTCCTGATTTGGGTAATGCTTTTTACTTTAAAGCAATGTGAATTTTTTCATTTTTAATTCTTAATTTTGGGGGGTAGGTCCTGGGGATTGAACCCGGGGCGTTTTATCTCTGAGCGAAACTCCCACCCCTTTTTATTTTGAAACATGGTCTTGCTAAGTTGCTGAGGCTAGTCTCGAACCTGTGATCCCTCTGTCTTAGCCTCCCAAGTAGTAGGATTACAGGCAGGTACCGCCATACATAGCTATCTTAAATTTTTTTAAGAAGTTGCCACCTTAACTACACTTACTACTGAATTCTCTCTGTAACTGGACAAAATTATTTTCCCATAGTTTTTCAACATGATATCCAATTTCTATCTTTGCAATTTTCTTGAGATAGGGCCATAAACTTTTGTTCTTTGTTTTGATTACTTACCACATAAATCATTGTATCAAAATTATATTTGTCCATTCGATCTATAGCAGCTGCTAGATCTCTGAAAAAATGTCCACAAATCAGAAGTTATTATGCAAATTTGTGTAATAATTAGTTTTACCTATTTAATAACACTGAAACTTTTCTATTTAAGAACTCCTATGTTAACCTACAGCGTTACTTGGATACAAAATAATAACAAAATTGCATCTGAGAAAAGCAGTAATAATAAATGCTGTGGGGGAAAAAACAAAAATAAATTTAAAAGGCAAGTAGTAATAAAAACTAATATAAGCTGGGCCTAGTGGCGCACACCAGTACTTTGGAGGCTGAGACTGGAGAATTGCAGGTTCAAGGCCAGCCTCAGAAAATTAGGGAGACCCTGTTTCAAAATAAAAAAGGAAAAGGGCTGGGGGCATAGCTTTGAGGAAGAATGCTCCTAGGTTCAATCCCTAGTACCCAAAACAAAAGTATAGTTCCAGGCAAAGTATCTTATAGGCAAATGTTTTACAAAAAGGATCACCCATTGTCACTTTTCTGCAATACATTTTCTTAAAGAACGTAATTAAAATACAGGTGATGTAGTAGCTGAAGAGGTATCTTTTAGCTACTCTTCTATTAGTACTGTCAAGGATTTTCAAAATCTTGGATCACTGAGAAGCCATACCTTCATTTTAAAAGCCTAAAAATCTTTTGAGAAAAATTCTACCTACCTTTTATTTCTGATGAAATAAAAAGTAATCAGTTTCCACATAGTATGAAAAAGTAAACCATAAACGATTAAATTATAAGTCTAATATTATAAAAATAATGCAGCTGAAAATTAAGGCTATTTTTAGTTAATAATATATGATACTGGGAAGACTGAAAAAAAACCCTTATATCTCTTGAAATGTTGGAAATTATCAGACATGTCATCAGCACCCACCTCATGAATGAGACATTGCATAGATATGCACTCAATATACACAGATAATACAGCATTAAAATTTTGGGAGGGCTGGCAATTAGAAAAAAATATAGCTAAATAAGTTCCTGAGAAACCAGGTGTGGGTGGCATATGCCTGTGATCCCAGTACTTGGGAGGTTGAGACAGGAGGATTGAAGGCCAGTCTCAGAAACTTAGTGAGACCATGTTTCAAAACAAAAAATAAAAAACATTGGAGGGGGGTGGCTGGTGGCGCACAGTTGTAATCCCAGTACTTGGGAGGCTGAGACAGGAGGATGGCAGGTTCATGTCCAGCCTTGGCTACTTAGTGAGCTCCTCTGCAACTTAGTGAGACTCTGTTTCAAAATAAAGAATAAAAAATAGGGCTGGGGGTATAGCTTGGAGGTAGAATGCCCCTGGGTTAATCCCTAGTACCACAAAAACAAAAACAAAAAAGGTTGAATGTATAGCTAGGAGGTAGAATGCACCTGTGTTCAATATCCAGTACCCCCAAAAATTTCCCTGAGAGTGGTTATCCAAGTCTCCAGCGCCACGACTTGTGCTCTCTGCAGTACTCCCTGCACTTTTCTTTGTGTGCTATAAAAACTCCTTTAATTCACATCCTCACACACAAATGTATTCTAAGGAACCCACCGTGGCAAAGGGATGATGATTTTTCCAAAGCAAAAAGAGAAAGTACAGGTGTTAAGGTAAATATATAGAAAAATGTTGACATAGTAATAGTGTGAAAAAGATACCAATAGCAGTAGAGACTTTGTCACTGAGTCATGTTCTGAGAGGACAGTTTTGTTCCCAAAGAAAAAAGATAAGATGTTGAAAAATCTAGGCCTGACGCTGGTCTCCAAAAACACGGATCAGGGTAGTTGTAATCTCTGACATTAGCTTCCACTCTGGCTGGACATTTCTCATAACCACTGCTCAAGGGTTTCTTTAATTTGCCTAGCAATAATTAGCTGACATACAAAGAATTCTACTATATACATTTTAAAAAGAATGTGCTTCTTAGACATACAGGTTCTTCATATTTCCTAACCCCAATAAAATGAAATGTCTAAAAGTAATAGAAAGTAAGAGATTAATTTTCTAAGGTCAGTTAAGAGATTGGTTGTTTAAAATTATCTGAAATAAATAATGGTAGTCAATAACAACAATAATAAAATATTATTTCATGTTACAAAAGTGATTTGTGTGGGGGCTGGGATGTATCCCAGTGGTTAGAGCACTTGCCGACCATCAGGAGGCTCTGGGTTTATCCCCAGCACTGTAAAAAACAATAAAAAGTGGTTTGTAGCCGGGCGTGGTGACACACGCTTGTAATTCCAGTGCTTGGGAGGCTGAGACTGGAGGATGTGGGTTCGCGGCCAGTCTCAGCTACTTAGTGAGGCCCTCCTCAATTTAGTGAGACCCTGTTTCAAAATGAAGAATAAAAAATAGGGCTGGGGGTGGAACTCGGAGGTAGAATGCCCTTGGGTTCAATCCCCGGTACTGAAAAAAAAAAAAAAGTGGTTTGTGACTTAATATAAAACTCTAGCCTGGGAGACACTAGAGCCTTTTGCTGGTAGTGCTTCGGTAAAGTCATATTTGCTTGGGTGGCTATTTTATTGTCTTACCACCTTCTTCCTACTAGCTTTCTCTCGTAATAATGTGTAAAGTAAACCCAGTTCTTTTTTTTTGCGGTACTGGGACTGAACCCAGGGGCGTTCTACCTCCGCGCTAAGCCTCCGGCCCTATTTTTTAGACTTTATTTTGAAACCGGGTCTCACGAAGTAGAGAGACAGAGAGACAGAGAGAGAGAGAGCAATGTATTCTAGTGTGATAATCCTATGATATTTAACAAAGTGTAAATAGATTTTGGGTCACCTTCTGATATTAAACCTTTCCAGGAACTGCAACTGACAATAAGCAGAAATCCAATAAATATTTTTTAAATATGAAAGCAATAACCTGCAACTAGGATTTGGTAACAGTTTTGAGGATAAATGATTGTGTTGGCATTAATTCTAGAACAAAGAACATAGTCATACAAACATTCCAATATTTATTCTTACAGAAATTACTAACCTGGTTGCATAGAGAGAAGTCCCATCACTTCGCATTACAGTACAAATTGAAGAGGGGTCACTGTTCCCGGAGAGATCCACTATAGCAGTTCCTTTTCTAGAAATATAAAAATTTAATCCTGAAGCAAATTATGATCTTTGAAGGTATATCTATAACATAACTGACCACAGAATTTTAATATTGTCTTTTTGCCTGACCAAAAACTAGAATCTTTTTTTTTGGCCATTGTGGGCATTGAACCCAGAGCCTCATGCAGGCTAGGCAAGAGAGCCCTACAAGGGAGCAAATATTACATGATCTCACTTATATGTGGAATCTAAAAGAAACAAACTCAGCAAGAGTGCAGAGAATGGGGAGATGTTAGTTAAAGGGTACAAAGTTGCAACTGCGAAAGAGTAAATTCTCTACCATACAGTATGTTGACTATAATTAATAATAATGTATAGTACAACTGAAAGATGCTAAGAAAACAGATTTTAAATGTTCTTATCACAGCTGTGTGAGGTGATTTTCAGATCATTCTGATCACAGTTAAGTATGTTAACTAGCTTAATTTAGACATTCCATAATATATACATATATTAAGACATCACAATACATAGTATAGAGTATGTAAAATTTCTTATTTGTCAGTTAAAAAAATTTTTTTAAGGAAAGTATTCTACCATACACAAGGAAACAGAATCCCAATAGGGATGCACTAACATCATTTCTGACTTTATATTATTTTTCCTGCCTCTACTTCCTGATTTCTTCACTTTACTCTTAAAAGCCTGTTTGTGTGTGTGTGTGTGGTACTGGGGATGGAACCCAGGGGTGTTCTACCTCCGAGCTACACCCCCGGCCCTATTTTTTATCCTTTATTTTGAAACCGGGTCTCACGAAGTTGCAGAGGGCCTCACTAAGTAGCTGAGGCTGGCCGTGAACCCAGATCCTCTGGTCTCCGCCTCCCAAATACTGGGATTACAAGCATGCGCCACCACGCCCGGCCTCTTCTAAATCTTTTTTTTAAGGGATTTTTTTTTTTTTGCGGTACCGGGGATTGAATCCAGGGGCATTCTACCTCCGCACTACGCCCCCGGCCCTATTTTTTTTTATACTTTATTTTTATTTTTATTTTTTTGCGGACCGGGGATTGAACCCAGGGGTGTTCTACCTCCGCGCTACACCTCCGGCCCTATTTTTTATACTTTATTTTGAAACTGGGTCTCACAAAGTTGCGGAAGCCTCACTGAGTAGAGAGAGAGAGAGAGAGAGAGACAGGGAGAGAGAGAGAGAGAGAGAGAGAGAAAAAGCTGAGGCTGGCCGCGAACCCAGATCCTCCTGTCTCCGCCTCCCAAAGTACTGGGATTACAAGCGTGAGCCACCACGCCCGGCTTTTTTTTAAGGGATTTTTTAAAAAAGGTAATAAGGTTGAGTTAGAACAAGTAAGTTCTTCGTTTTTCTGAGTTACACCTTACCAGGTCTTGTGACCTGAGGTAGGTCACTTCCTGTTTTCTGTGCTTCAGTTCCCTCTCATATGAAGAACAGATAACATCTTTTCTCCCACCCTTACCAGGCTTTTGCTATGGCAACAAAAGATAGCATGTGGGAAAGCACTTAGAACAGCAAAAAAGCGCTATGAAAAAATGCCAGAAGCTGGGCATGGTGGCGCATGCTTGTAATCCCAGTACTTGGGAGGCTGAGACCGAAGGATCTGGGTTCATGGCAGCCTCGGCTACTTAGTGAGACCCTCTGCAACTTAGTGAGACCCTGTTTCAAAATAAAGAATAAAAAATAGGGCTGGGGGTGTAGCTTGGAGATAGAATGCCCCTGGGTTCCATCCCCGGTACTGAAAAAAAAAGTGTCAGAAGCCTGGGCCTGGTGGCAGATGCCTGTAATCCTCAGTACTTGGGAGGCTGAAACAGGAGGATCCCAGGTTCAAGGCCAGTGTATGGTAATTTAGCAAGACCCTGTTTCCAAATAAAAAATAAAAAGGGTTGGGAGTGTAGCTCAGAGGTAGAAGGCCCCTGGATTTAATCTACAGTACCGTGGGGGGTGGGGGGGGGTGAGGGAGGTTGGAGAGGGAGGGGGGAACAGGTCAGAAAGGGTGCACACCACATTCTGTTGTTCTTACCAAAAGAACGCACCAATGCCAATTTCAAATTTCAAAGGACACATAAATTTACTAAAGAATGACAACCTGATCATACATTGTTTTCTGTAGGAGACCTTTACTGTCTAGCAGCTTTAAGACTTCTTTAGATTTTTCACGATAAAATGATTCTCCTGAATATTCATCGAAGTATATTCCCAGACGCTAAAAGGGTTCAGAAACAAAATGTTAGTTAAATCTCCAATTATCTTACAGTGAGACAAAACTGAAGATGCTTTATCATTTATCATACAGATGGGAAAAATAAAAATTAGATCAAGTTACTCCTCTTAATCCTTGTAATGACTCACACCACACAGGTCAAAACCTCCTACCTCAAAACGGTATTGTGCTGTTCAAGGTACCTGTGGTTACTTAAATTAGAATTAAATAGAGAATTTAGATCCTTAATCATACTATTCAAACTTCAAGTGCTCAATAGACACACGTGGCTAGGGGCTACCAAAATGGACAGCCCAGACACAGAACATCCTTGGAGCATGGCCTACATCATGCTCCACCCTACATCCTCTTCAACTTCATTTTGCTTACCATGTTCTTTACCAAAACTCTCCTCGTGCCACTCAAGAGCACACCTGACTGATCTCACCATCTGGCACCATCTAGAAGACTATGCATGTTTCTTTCTTACTTCACTCTATCTTTAACTTATTTAATTTGCTCTTTTCCTCCATGCTTGAATGCAAGTGGCATGAGAGCAAAGAATTTCTTTTTAATTCACTACTGAATACCTCCCCTAGCAAATGTTTATTAAATGAATTTATACCCATCATATACAGGCCTAAGGAAGTGAGAGAAGAAAAATAAGTAAGAAAAAGTAAAGGAATAATAAAAGAGAAGAAAGAAAAACCAGATTGAAAAGTATCAGAACGTCATCTGACATGACTTAAGTATTATTTTGTAGCTTTAAACTCTTGGCCCAAAGAACAATATTTCAGTCCCAATTTTCAGATCAACCAGAAATCCGTTCTTAACCATGAGGCTAAGAAGGTTTACTAAGCAACAGTACCAGTGAAGAGCTGCACATCACAGGAGCTCGAGCACAGGAGAGTCTATGGGTACCTGGTAAATCCTAATGTACTCTTGAATGCTCAGGTCCCGGAACCTCTGCCACAGTGCAAGTGCTTGGGCATCACCCAGTTCCAGTCGTTGGAAGAACTCTTGGGCCGATTTTGCTATATTTTTATCATCTGCTGCTTCTTTGTTTACCTGTACATAAACCTAAAAGTATGATGGTACATTAAGTGAAGTTCATTATCAGACATTGTTACCACCAGTGAAAAGAAGAAAACAAAATTCCAAGAATTCTCAGTTAAAAGTTACCCATGTGGCCTCATTACAGAGGGCAACATTTTTTTCCTTCTCTTTTTGCCATGGGCCCTTGGTGAAGCCTATAGATCCCTTCTTAAAATGTCTCTAAATGCATAAGACATATAGTATTGCAAAGGAAATAACAACATTGCACATAACCAAGTATTTCTTAAAAAATTAATTTTTCATAAAGTAATGGAAGAAAATACTCAATTTCTGATACAGGTTAGTGAAAAAAAGATAAAGTGGGACTTCTTCCCATCTATGTTCACAGACCCCGAGGTTAAGAATGCCTGGTTTAGACTAAGCTGGCATTTCTTCTGTTCCTCCCCACTCCTGTCTCTGCCTATCTATCTATCAATCATCCATCTATCTCTATCTCTATCTGTCTATCTATCATCTATCTATCTATCTATCTATCTATCATCTAGCTAGTACTGGGGATAGAACACAGGGGCACTTTACCACTGAGTTACGTCCTCAACCATTTTTTAAATTTTATTTTAAGGCAGGGTCTTGTTAAGCTGCTGAGGCTGGCCTCAAATTTGTGGTCTTCCTGTCTCAACTGCCTAAGTGGCTGGGATTATAGGCATATGCCACTGTGCCTAGCTTCAAAATGCTACATTAATATTCCTGAAACTTCTACGAGAAAGGCTGAAGAAAGTAGGATGGTTCAATCAGACAAACAAAAGGCCAATAGAAGACTTAGCAGTTGTTTTAATGAAATATTTTTTAAACTTTTCTTTAAATCTGTAAAAGGCCAGTAAAATAGATGATCATGGTAAAATTCAGACAGACCTTTTGGACAGTTTAATCACACTCCAACTTGGAGTCTTAAGGACTGTGTGGAGCATACTCAACCAGTGACTGGGGTGGGGCCAATGGCTTATTAAGGGCTCACCTTTAATGGAAGTTTTAATCATTTTCCGATATCTTAAATATAATATTCATAAGTGACATTAAATATTAATGTTATAGTTGAATTAATATTGAAATTATACATACAACTATAAAGATTTTATTTACAAGTTGTAATTTACTTCCAGGTTGAAACAGGAGTGACAAATTTACTTTCTTATTATTTCCAGAAAGCTATTAAAGAAGTATGAAAGGAATAGAAATTAGTAACTAAACTACATTAAAAAAGAGGCTTCTAAACTCTTATAGTAACATCGACATATATGGCAACAGCATATGGGTAGAAAAAATGGTTTCATTGTTAGAGAATAGAGTGGCTTATACCGACTGGATACTACCAACAAAAGGGACAGGGCATTAAACATCTGTCTCAAGGTAAAAATGATTCACATTTCACAGATTATGTTAGTTTTTGGAATGGCAAACTTGGATGAATATATACTGCTAAATAAAGGTCAAGATTATCTAACTTTTTTCTCTAAGTCATATTGTATGGAAAAGAGTTAACAATAGGTAGGCCTGAGATGGCTTTACTATGCAGGGCTGGCCACTGGAAGGCATTTGGGAACTTGGACATTGTGAATGTTTCCACAACCTAACTGAAAGCAGTGGCTCGCTGTGCCTGAACTGATTGTGCAAATGCAGTTTATGCAGAATGCCTGCTTTCTTTCTGGGAGTTTGGAATTTGGCAAAAGCTAGGCAGATGTATGTCTAGGTGACAAGCCCCCAATAAAAATCCTGGACATGGAATATCTAATGAGCTTCTCTGATAGGCAACATTTCACATGTTGTTAGAAGAATTTTTTGTTAGAAGAATTAAGTACATCCTGTATGACTCTAGTAGGAAAGGACCCTTGGAAGCCTGGACCTGGTTTCCTCTGGACTTGACTCCATGTGCCTTTTCCCTTTTCTGATTTTGCTTTGTAGCCTTTCCCTTTAATAAATCACAGCTGTGAATATCACTATATGCTTAGTCCTCTGAGTCCTCTTAGTGAATCACTGTAGCTGGAGGTGGTCTTGGAGAAACCCAACACATAGCATAAAAAATTCATTCCCATGTGGTATTGTTATTAAGTCCAGAATAATGCATACAATGCCAATTAAAAAACAGAAAGAAGATTTTGCTAAGGTGTGGGAAAAAAGAGATAGTAAACTTCAGACTTTCTGATTTTGAATGTCCTACCCATTGCTTAACAGTTTAGCCTGCAGGAGTAAAGACATACATTAATATTTACAAAAGATATGTGATTCTTGTTCTCTCAGACATGCACATACTCACACGCACATACAACTTATAAGTAAGCATACTTAAAATGTCTTTATTTTCAGAAGAGGAAAGGTGTGTGTGTGTGTGTGTGTGTGTGTGTGTGTGTGTGTGTTTAATCAGTCACTCTAAGCCCCAATAGCCAAACATTTGAAAAACTGTTACACATTCAAGCTACTGACATGAATATTTTTAGAAAAATGTCACCAAAATATTTTCTTTCTTAAAATTTAAAATAGAAGCCAGGTGTGATGGTGCACACCTATAAACCCAGTACTTGGGAGGCTGAGACAGGATGACCACAGGTTCAAGGCCAGCCTCAGCAACTTAGTGAGACCCTGCTTCAAAATAAAAATAAAAAGGGCTGGGAGTATAGCTCAGAGGTATAGAATGCCCCTGGGGTTAATCCCCAGTACCACACACACACACACACACACACACACAAAACCCTCTTCCTAACACTTGAAGAATCTTAGCATTTCAGCAATTTATACTTACAAAGCTAACATTACTAAATATCAACTGACTCTATCAAACAGAAATGCTTTAATTAGTACTTAACAATGTATCTGTAAATGAACAATATAAAACTACAGCTATCATTTATTAACATTTTATAAATTTATTTCCTTTATACATACATTTAATACTATGTACTTCTGAAATTATGGGCAGTTTTAATTTACAGTTACCATAAACCTTATACTATCCTACCAAAAAAAAAAAAACCCCACAAAACCAAAAGCCTTTTCTACCCTACCCTATTTTGGAGACAGCTTCTTTTTGAGCCTAGATTTAGATACCAAGAAGTCAAACAAAATTTTGAACTTGGTGTGCTTATTATGGTGTGCTTATTATGGTGCTCTTGAGAATGGAGGCACAATTTTAGTTACTAGAATGCAAAACAAGTTGTTGGGACTGGGAGTGTGGCACAGTGGTAATGTTTGCCTAGCATTCAAAAGATCTTGGGTTTGATTCTCAGCACTGCAAAACAAACAAGCAATAATAAAAAACGAACCCAACAAAAAACCACTTGCATTTCTAATAGGGAATAAACTAAATGATTTGGACTTCCTTAAGGAATATTAACCTTCCCTTCTCACATATTTTATTTCAAATTTAACCAATTAAGATAATTACAGTCAGCTCTTGGGATGATCTGTCCAAATATAAAGAATTAAGCACAAACTATGAGTAGTAGATAGTGCCTTCTCATCCCTAGTCGTTTTTTTGGCACTGGGGATTGAACCCAGGGGCATTTTACGTCAGGGCTACACCTCCAACCCTATTTTTTATTCTTTATTTTGAAACAGGGTCTCACTAAATTGCGGAGGCCTCACTAAATAGCTGAGGATGGCTGCGAACCTGTGATCCTTCTATCTCAGCCTCCCAAGTACTCAGATTACAAGCGTGCGCCACCATACCTGTCTTTTTTTTTTATTTTATTTTATTTTTATTTTTTTGCAGTACCGGGGATTGAACGCAGAGGCGTTCTACCTCCACGCTAAGCCCCCGGCCCTATTTTTTATACTTTATTTTGAAACCGGGTCTCACGAAGTTGCGGAGGGCCTCACTAAGTAGAGACAGAGAGAGAGAGAGAGGGAGAGAGAGCGAGAGAGCTGAGGCTGGCCGCGAACCCGGATCCTCCG
>PVJS01017159.1:0-36527 GCA_004027185.1 Glis glis | reverse complement strand
TGGGGGTGTAGCTTGGAGGTAGAATGCCCCTAGGTTCAATCCCCATTACCGCCAAAAAAAAAAAGAAAAGAAAAAAGAAATGCTCTCCTCTAAGCCGGGTGCACACTTGTAATCCCAGTACTTGGGAGGCTGAGACAGGAGGATTGCAGGTTTGAGACCAGCCTCAGCAACTTAGCAAGACCCTGTTTCAAAATAAAAAATAAAATCGGGCTGGGGGTCTAGCTCGGAGGTAGAATGCCCCTGAGTTCAACCCCCCAGTACCACAAAAAAAAAAAAAAAAGAAATGGTCTCCTCACCCTGGGTCCCTCCTTTCCCTGTCTCAGGGGAAGAGCTACTTGAAAGGTCTGTTGTCTTAATGGAAATTCTTGGTGTCCTTTATAAGCAGACCTGGCCATTTAGAGAGGCGATAAAAGGAGCCAGTGGCTTTACAGATTGACGAAGCCAAGAGCTTCGCAGAAACTGATTATTGATCCTGGCAGGACGGTGGGATGTGGATAAGGGCAACAGCTAGAAAATCATTAGTTGTTTCTTTTTCAAGCAAGTAGGCTGCATTAAGAAAGGAAAAGCAGAATGGAGACAGCCGCTATAAATCAGAAATAGATGATCTGGGTCGTATATGAAATGTGTGCTCTGCCCTTTTGTGTGGCGTGGTGGCATAGGAAGGTCTACAAGCACCAGGTATACCAGATATACCAGATATACCAGATATACCTGAGCAATGAGACGACTGCACACGGTCAAGGCATGCGAGTGCCTATGAGTGAGAATAGTTGTAGACTACAAATACAACAAAACGAATATTCTCTCGCTATAAACAGCATCATGTCTGTACACCAGTACAAAGTATCTGCTTGGGATTGCCTTAGGTGTCACAAAACTATCACTGTTCATAAATCTGAATACTTACATCTTGGATCTTCTAGTTGTTAGGAGGGAGCAGTCATCAGATAATGAATGCATGAATTTTTTTTATCGGTTCTTTACCTTCTTGAAAAACGTCCTGCAAGGATATTCCTTTGAACTAGCAATGTTGCTTTTTGTTGTTGTTGTTTTGTGTGTGGGTTTTTGTTTTTTGTTTTTTGTTTTTTGGTGCTGAGGAGCAAACCCAGGGCCTCATGCATGCTGAGAAAACTCTGCCACCGAGTTCCACCCCCAGCCCCAGCAATGTTACATCTTATCTTAACTTTACAACTACTATTTTAAGCAGTTCATTCCTACTCCCCCACCCATTTATTGAGGTCTGGACTCCTTTTATTGTGGTGAAAAATGTAGAACAAACTTTAGCATCTTAATCTTTTTTGTTTGTGTATATATGATACTGGAGATTGAACCCAGGGGCATTCTACCTCTGAGCTACACCCCTGGCTCTGTTTTATGTTTTTATTTTGAAACAGGGTCTCCCTAACTTGCTAAGGGCCTCCCTAAGCTGTGGAGGCTGGCCTTGAACCTGTGATTCTCCTATCTCAGCCTCCCAAGTAAGAGGATTACAGGTGTGCACCACCGTGCCGGGCTCATCTTAACCATTTTTAAGTGTGCAATTCAGTGACATTAAGCACTTTCACATGGCTGGTCACCATGGCCACCATCCATCCCAGAACCTTTTCATCTTCCCAAACTGGAACGTTGCTCCTGTTAAACACAAACTCCTCATTCTCCGCACCTTCCAGCCCCTGGCAGCTGCCACTGGCAGCCCCCGTTCTCCTTTCTGTCTGTGAATGGACTGTTGCAAGGGCCTTCTTTAAGTCCTGCTCTGGCTGGTTAGTCAGCATCAACTCTCAAGGTGAGTTCTGGGCAGCCACCCTGCGTCACCACAGAGAGAAGAATCCATAAGTCCTTGGCCTTAGCTCGGCAGACAGAAGAGACCCCCATAGTTCTTTAGGCGACCCAGCCTCAGAGCCAGAGCTTCAGAACTGCAGAAACCAGGCCCCATGAATCACGCAGACCTGGAATATTTGATTAATATTGTTTGATCACTTTTCCAAAATCATGCTGCGTTTGTTTTTTTGTTTGTTTGTTTATTTGTGTGTGTATGTGTGTGTGTGTGTGTGTGTGTGTGTGTGTGTGGTGCTGGGTATGGAACCCAGGAGCATTCTACCTCTGAGCTACAGTTCCAACTCTATTTTATTTTTTATTTGGAAATAGGGCCTTGCTAAGTTGCTGAGGGCCTCACTAAGTTGCTGAAGCTGGCTGCGAACCTGTGATCTTGACACCTCCCAAGTACTGGGATTATAGGCGTGCACCACCATGCCTGGCGAGAGAGTCACTCTGCATTTGGCACCTGTAATGAGAGAGACCCAGGCCTCCTCCTCTGAGCGTGTGCTCTTGGTCTTATCCATAATGGGATTGGAATGGTGCTTTCTCACGCACCTCCCCCCCGCCAGCCCCTTTCTCAAAGCGAGGAGAGAAGGCTTGTGTTTCCCAGTCCTCTCTGCCTGGGTGGAAGGGATGGATGGCCCTTTTGCTTCTGCCCTGAGCAGTTGCAGGATCCCCTCCATCATCACCAGGCTGGGAGCAGCTTAATCCCAGATGTCCTCGCTGTTTCCTGTTTTACTGGCAAAGGATGAAAAGGGAGGAAGGCACGTATCGTGCAGACAGATATAGCTCGTGAAACTGTACCCGAGGGCCACCCCCGCCGACGCGCACTGGGTGCCCATCTCTGAGTGGCTGCAGGATCCCCGGGTGCTTGTGCATCTTGAGCCACAGCCCTCTGGGCAGGGGGATGCCCCCCCCAACAATGTGGTCAGCCACCCCTGACTTGTCATGTCCACAGAGTTCACTCCGGCTCTTCCAGGAGCAGGGCTGCGAGCTGCCCGCTGAGCAGGGTCTCTCCTCCCTGGTCCAGTCGGCACAGAAGCCCCCCTGGAGCAGAGGTCAGCAGTGCCTTCTCCAGGTGACGTCTTCTCTCTCGGCCGATGAGCCTCCTACACAGAGAAAAGGAGCCTTTGGCATTAAGAAAACTTATAGGCGGGCATGGTGGCACACGCCTGTAATCTTAGTACTTGGGAAGCTGAGACAGGAGGATCGCAGGTTCAAGGACAGCCTCAGCAATTTAGCAAGACAGCCACCTCATGAGACCCTGTTTCAAAACCAAAAAATGTAAAAAGGGCTGGAGGTGTAGCTTGGAGGTAGAATGGCCCTGGGTTCAATCCCCAGTACCACACACACAAAAGGAAAACGCATGTGTGTGGCCTGCTTCCTGTGGGTAGAACTGATCCTTGATTCTTCAGTTTCTACCCAGCAGTGTTTTGACTTTCTCTCTGGTTATTCTAGGCTCGTTCTGCCCTGGGCAGTGTCACATACTGATGGAGAACTGTCTTTGGGGGCCATAGAAGCGAGGGCTGTTTGAGATTGGAAAGTGCTAAAAATAACCAAGTAATCAGTATTATTGATTTGGGGTGCATTTGGCTTAAGTAAAATGCTGAGCCGGGCATGGTGGCGCACGCCTGTAATCCCAGTACTTGGAAGGCTGAGACCGGAGGATCTGGGTTCGCGGCCAGCCTCAGCTACTTAGTGAGACCCTCCGCAACTTAGTGAGACCCGGTTTCAAAATAAAGAATAAAAATTAGGGCTGGGGGTGTAGCTCAGAGGTAGAATGCCCCTGGGTTCAATCCCCAGTACCACAAAAAAAAAAAAAATGCTGAGAGGAGTTACTTTAGAAAACCACACTAATTTTAGGATCTACTGAAGCCCTATGTAGCTGTAGGTGAGGGCCTTCATGAGAAGCATCTCCTGGCAGGCTGGATCTGAAGGGGTTTTAGGAGGTCACTGTTAAACTCCTTACCATTTTTGTAGCCAAGTTGATGGGGGTATGTCTTCCTCTGTATTTATGAAATATTTATCCTGTGCTCTCTTAGCCCAAATCATCCATCTTGAATGTTTCCACCACACCTTTGTGGAGGTAGCCGGTCTATGTAACTGATGTCCTGAAAATCAGATAGAAAATTTCTTATTGTCAAAGTGTTCCCAGTCGTTCTTGCCACCGTTCATGCTTTTGATTTTGGGGCTGACAGTTTTTTTTTTTTTTATGGCCTCAATAACCACAGTTTTTCTCTCCGTAGGGTATTTTCCCTGAAACCTACATTCATTTGAAAGAGGCCACTGTGGAAGACCGAGGGTAAGTTCCAGTTTAGGAAAACTCCTAAGAAGTAATGAAGGCATGAGATTACCATGAAGCATGCCCCATATGCCTCAATATTTCTCTCATCTTCTTGGTTCTGCTTCTCCTTTATGAGAGAGAATTGGATAAAAACATTCCCCTGATCTGATTCCTTCCTCTGTCTTCTCTTACTATAATGGTTCCTCCCTGCATCCTTCCCCAGGATAATAAAGACAGCAGTAATGAACTGAGGGCCTTTCCTCCCTCTTCTCTTTACCACCTGCTCAATGACGTGTGTGTGTGTGTGTGTGTGTGTGTGTGTGTGTGTACGCGCGCACGCGCATGTGTGTGTGTGTTTGCACACATGAATATTTGGGGCTCCTTGGGAAAACCCCAATTTCCCAATTTGGAATCTTTGAAAGATGGAGAGATGAATGAATGACTTGCATTTATCAGCTCTGAACCTTGAACAAATCATTGTGCCTTAAACATGCCCTGAGTTTTTCGCTGCATCTTGGGGAAAACAGCCCAGCCCTCCACTGCTTGGTCATGTACTTGAAGTGAGATCCCAGTGAACGAATGTGTATGAATGTGCTCTGCAGAGAAAATCTGTTCAAGTTTGTGTATTCTCATTTCTTGCCCATCTGTTGGTCCTGGCAAATACCGCCTTTGTAGCAACTAAGAAGAGTGAGACACTCAACCAACGTGGGAGAGAGAGGTGGCTGGCTTCCTGAGTCCCAGGCCAGAGCAAAACGAGACAGTCAGGAGATGCAGGCCTGGGATCCGTGGCCAATAAAGAGCGGGCCAAGGGGGAAACAGGTCACAGCGTCATGCAGCCTCAAAGCTAGAAAGAATAGTCTTGGCCCCACACTCAGCAAGCCCAATGTTAGGACAAAAACTTGTGCTCCAGTTCACATTGGTGGCAGAAACAGGACCAAAGCCAGGTCATTTTCCCAGTGGGCTGTTCCTGGGCAGCCTCCAGATGTTACTTGCCACATTAGTGGGAAGGCAGAGAGGGGGGCTTCTTCTACCTAACTAGGGGTGCCCGATGAAACCCAGGATGCCAGTTAAGTTTGTAGTTCAGATAACAAGTACAGATACTACTCAACTTATGATGGGGTTTGGCCCCCCAGTAAACCCATTGTTAAGTTCAAAATATATCAACGGCATGGTGGTGTACGCTTGTAATCCCAGTACTTGGGAGGCTGAGACAGGAGGATCAAAGGATCGAGGACAGCCTCAGCAATGGAGCAAGACTCTCAGTAACCTAGCGAGACCCTGTTTCAAAATAAAAATTAAATAGGGCTGGGGGTGTAGCTGGGAGGTAGAATGCCCCTGAGTTTAACCCCCCAGCATATATACATATTATAAGTCAAAGTGGATTTAATACACCTAGCCTACTGAACATCATAATTGAGCCCAGCTTATCTTTGACATACTCATATCATTTACATTAGCCTGGAGTTGGGCAAAAATCATTGAACACTAGCCTATTTTGTAATAAAGTGTTGACTACTTCATGTAATTTATTGAATACTGTAAATAAGAAACAATGGTTGTGTGGATGTGCTTTGAAACCATCGTAAAGTTGCCAAAGAGTAAGTTGGATAGTAACTTATTAATAGTAAATCCAGAGCCAGGTGTGGTGGCACATGTCTGTAATCCCAGTACTTGGGAGGCTGAGACAGGAGGATCGCAGGTTCAAGGTCAGTCTCACCAACTTAGCAAGACTCTGTACCTGAAACTCACACTTACCTTGGCATCCCATATCTGTACACGTGAGTCCAGCAGTCCTACCACTCTGCCCATGGGTTCACTGGCTTCTGCTCTTTTTCTTTTCTGGCTAATTGTAGAAATACCAGAGAGGATTTATGTGAGTAAGAACGAGCGTAAGCGCTGTAAGCGAGGCTTTTTGTATATCTGCATTTTCCATGCTGTGAAGTAGCAGATGAGAAGACAAACCCAGTCCACTGTAGAAGCGGGCTCTGTGGGTGGCTGCCAGCAGGTCGTGAGGTCACAGCCATGCACACCTCTCCACCCGCTCTCAAATGAAACAGCTGCTGGTGGAACCAGCTAGAATGCTGGCTTCCTTACGTCCATCTTTAAGAATTGCTGAAGCCGGGCGTGGTGGCGCACACTTGTAATCCCAGTACTTGGGAGGCTGAGACTGGAGGATCTGGGTTCACGACCAGCCTCAGCTACTTAGTGAGGCCCTCCGCAACTTAGTGAGACCCTGTTTCAAAATAAAGAATAAAAAATAGGGCTGGGGATGTAGCTCGGAAGTTCAATCCCCAGTACCGCAAAAAAAAAAAAAATTGCTGAAGCCAGCCTGATGTGGTAACTGAGGTCCCCAGGGAGAACGATAATGGGGAAGTAGAGGCAGGGCCCAGGCCGATGTCCAAACTGAGCTCAGTTTAAGGACTAGGTCTCTTTTCCCAGATGTGTCCCAGTCCCCCACCTTATGCCCCGCCCTCCACCAAGGACAGGTTTTTGATTTGTTTGGAGCCCCAGCAGCCCGTTCCTGTCTCGAGCGTTGGGGAAGGTCATTGTGGAGAAAAGCAGCTCGCATCACCCCGCAGTAAAGTGGGCATCTCTCTGGTTCTCCGTAGGCAGCACGAGACGGTGATTCCGGGGGAGCTCCCGCTGGTGCAGGAGCTCACGTCTACTCTGCGAGAATGGGCCGTCATCTGGCGCAAGCTCTATGTGGTGAGTTTCCCCGGGGCTGAGAGCCGGCGCTGCCATTCTTCCTGGGCCCTCAGCCTGCTGTTCCGCCGCAGAGCCGTCCTCTGCAAGGTGTTGGCCCGCAGTAGCTCTGCGTGGAGGGGAACCATTGTCCCTGCACCACATACCGACTGGCCACCAGCTGCTTCTCACTTCCCCAAAGCTGGTTCATTGATAAGGGACCGTGGAAGTGACAGTAATCATGAATTCAATTTTTTCTCAGCTAATAAACATGCTGATTGTGAAAGTCATAATGATAGTAATAACTGCAAACACTTACCTAATCTTTCCTAAGTGCCCGAAACTATGAATCCTATAAAACAGGATACATTAGCAACAGTCCTATAAAATAGGTGCAATTACGAGTATTAATTATTAAGGAACCGAAGGGACTTTCTCTTGGCATCTCAGAGTACACCCATGAATGGAAATGCATAAATGTTTCAGGGCTTAGTCACCTGAGGGGGGCATTCCTAACCAGGGCCAGTGCACCTTACAGTGTCGGAAACTTGAATCGCGTTAAGCTTGTTGTGGGGCGGACTTCCAGGTCCTCTTTCTCACAATACTGCTTTGACCTTAGACCGCTCGTGCGATCTGCCAGCTCAGTGGGAAATTACCCAGGAACCAGGCATCCTTGCTGTGATAAACCATAATCACAAGTTGTGTGTACGTTTACAATCAGGACTGCTATGGTTTGGACGTAGTGTGTCCTCTCTGAAACTCACGCTGGAGTTTAATTCCCATGGTGAGGTACTAAGAGGGTGGAAATCTGCTAATGCATTTAGAGGTAGGTCCACTCGAAGGTGACTAGGGTTCTTCTGTAAGGTCATCAGGGTGGAGCCCCATGATTGAATAATGATGACTTTGTAAGAACAGGGAGAGAGACCAGAAGATGTACGTATACCTCTCACCACGTGATGCTCTGCCAGTAAGAAGGCATCACCAGGCCGGGTGTGGTGGTACACACCTGTAATCCCAGTATTTGAGAGGCTGAGTCAGGAGGATCACAGGTTTGAGGATAGCCTCAGCAAGCAGTGAGGCTCTCATCAACCTAGCGAGTCCCTGTTTCAAAATAAAAATTAAGAAAAGGACTAAGGCCGGGCGTGGTGGCGCACGCTTGTAATCTCAGTACTTGGGAGACTGAGACCGGAAGATCCAGGTTCGCAGCCAGCGTCAGCTACTTAGTGAGACCCTGTTTCAAAATAAAGAATAAAAAATGGGGCTGGGGGTGTAGCTCAGAGGTAGAATGCCCCTGGGTTCCATCCCCAGTACTGCAAAAAAGAAAAAAAGAAAAGAAAAGGGCTGAGATAGAATGCCCCTGGGTTCAATCCCCAGTACCACAAAAAGAAAACAACAACAAAAATGAAGGCATTACCAGATGTGGCCCCATGACCTTAGACCCGAACTCTGAGGCAAAAGAGATTCCTTTTCTTTATAACACACCCATCTGTGGTATTGTGTTATTAGCAGTAGAAAACAGGCTAGGACAAAGACCCAGTAAATCTAGCGTTTAATATGACCAGACTGAGAACAGCTAATTTGTGAGAAGCCAAGGATGCTCAGAGTCCATCGCCAGTATGCCTCGCTCATCTCCAGTTGAGGAAGCTCTTTCCTCAATATTGGAATCCACAAAGACCCTCCCTCCCTCCCTTCTTTCTTTGTTCTTTTCTTTCTGGTTTAACCCAGGGCATTCTACCACTGAGCTACATCCCAGCCCTTTTTATGTTATTTGAGACACAGGGTCTTGCTAAGTTGCCCAGTCTGACCTTGAACTTATGATCCTCCTGCTTCAGCCTCCTGAATAGCTGGGACTATAGGTGTGTGCTACCATACCCAGCTTGCAAAGACTTGTTTTCTAAAGTTGCCTTTTTCTTAGAGACCTTGTAAAGACCAGGTGTTGTCTCTCTGGATGGCTTCCAGACTTCTGCGGCGGATCAGGAATTCACATGATGAGCATGTAGTCGGTGGTTAAACACATGAATGCGTTGAGTGATGTTGTAGACTGGACAGGATGGCCCGGGAGCCATTGTCCTTTCTTCATGTGGCTTCGTTTATTCAGGTTCTTGTTGGGCCATTTGTTGGTTCTTCATTTTAACTCTCGAAAGCCCATCTAAGCTGAGCATGGTGGTGCACGCCTGTGATCCCAGCGCTTGGGAGGCTAAAACGGGAGGATCGCAGATTTGAGGACAGCCTCAGCAACTTAGCAAGGCTCTCAGCAACCTAACAAGACCCTGTTTCAAAACAAAAAATAAAGCCGAGCGTGGTGGTGCAGGCTTGTAATCTCAGTACTTGGGAGGCTGAGACAGGAGAATCCCAGGTTTGTAGCCAGCCTCAGCAACTTAGTGAGGCCCTCCGCAACTTAATGAGACCCTGTTTCAAAATAAAGAATAAAAAATAGGGCTGTGGGTGTACTTTGGAAGTAGAATGCCCCTGGGTTCAATTTCCAGTACCAAAAAAAAAATAAAAATAAAAAGGACTGGGGTTATAGCTCGGAGGTAGAATGTCCCTGGGTTCCATCCCCAGTACCCCCCCCAAAAGGCAATCTAACTAAGCCAACCCCGTTCTATCATAAGTTCCCAGCATTCACGTAGGCATTTCATTTCCATTCGGTGCCGTTGTTTGCTATGACAAGTCACAACAAGAGAAATCACCAGCCCCTTCAGCGGAAAAGCTCCTGATACTGCTCAGCCTGCCCAGCCTTCAAGGCCTCATCTAAGTCCTTTCTTCTCCGTAATGTGTTTTCCCAGCACACCGATCCGTCATGCTTTCCTCTGGACCATGGAGCCCTTGCTGCCGAGCTCACGCTCTGACCCTTGGGCACACTGCCTTGTGATGACGGTGATCTTTTGATCCCTTTGTGGCTAGCTGATGGGAGAGCTAGCTCTGAGTTCCTAAATCATAAGCTCCGGGAGGATGCAGATGCTGCTGTCAGCCCGGTGGCCCACATTGATCACCTCGCACTTAACGTTGAAAGCACTCTCCGGTTCTGGTTAATCGATTGGTTAGTGGCTATAACAAGGTTGACGGATGAGGAATTGCATATACGTGGGTTTGTTCCTTAATGCACTCTTTTTGGATATTGGTGCACGGTAAAATGTACGAGGCAAGTACAGATCGCACATCCCTGCATTGTCTGTTTTCTGTTACTATAACAGAATATCCAAAGCTGGGTAACTTATAAAGAAAATAGGTTTGTTTTAGCTTTCAGTTCTGGAGGTTTCAGGGCTCAACACAAGCATCAACTCGTTACTGGTGGGGACCTCATGGCAGACGGCATCATAGTGGCAGTAGCTCGTGTGAAAGAGAGAGCTCATGTGGCAAGGCGGGAAACTGGAGCATAGGGCAGGTCTTCATTCATTCATTCATTCATTCATTTTGTGGTACTGGGGATTGAACTCAGAGACATTCTACCTCTGAGCCACGCCCCCAGTCCTATTTTACTTTTTAGTTTGAAACAGGGTCTCACTAGGTTGTTGAGTGTCTCACGAAGTTGCTCGAACCTGCGATCCTCCTGTGTCAGCCTCCCAAGTACTGAGATTACAGGCATGTGCCACCATGCCCGGCTCTAAGTCTTTTTCCAACAACAATCTTGAGGTAACTAACTTTGGTCTCACCAAAACCACATTAATTCCATCCAAGGGCGATGCCCGCGATGACCTTCCCCTAGGCCAGCCCACCTCTTAAAGATTTCACTGCCTCTCAGCATCCCCACACTGGGCCAAGCTTCTGGCACAAGAACCCGTAGGAGACAAACTCACACCACATCATAGCCAAACTGTAGTCATCCCTGATTTGAAAATCCCCAATGCTCCAAAGTCTGAAACTTTCTGAGCACCTACGTGATGCCTCAGGAGAAAGTTCCACACCCAAGCTCATGTATTCAACTTTGTTTCACACACAAAGTCATTAAAAATATTGTATTAAATTACCTCTAGGCTCTGTGTACAAGGCAGATATGTTTAGGTTTGGGTGTCATCCCCAAGATATCTCATACGTATATGCAAATTTCCCCAATCTCCCCCCCCCCCCAGAAAAATCTGAAATCCAAAATACCTTTGGTCCCACGCATTTTGGATATGGGATACTCAACCTGTACGGGGATAGAATTTTTTTTTTTTTCCTGCGGAACTGGGGATGGAACCCAGGTGCATTCTACCTCCAAGCTACACCCCCAGCCCTACTTTTTTATTCTTTATTTTGAAACAGGGTCTCACTAAGTTGCAGAGGGCCTCAGTAAGTAGCTGAGGCTGGCGAACCTGCGATCCTCCTGTCTCAGCCTCCCAAGTACTGGGATTACAAGTGTGCTGATTTTTTTAATTATGCCCGGCTGATTTTTTTTTTGTGGTGTCACATGTAAGAGCAGAGAATATGAATGAGGCAGATTTTTCTTTTTCTTGCTAAAATGCAGACCTTGTGCTCATTTTCTTCTCTGTGTTCTCTAAATATCCACAAGTTAGTACACCAGGTCTCTCTTATTTAATAAAACTGAGGAATAGGGCTGTAGTCCAATGGTTAGCACTTGCCTAACATGCATGAGGCCCTGGGTCCAGTCCCTAGCACTGCCAAAAAAAAAAAAAAAAGAAGGAGAAGGAGGAAGAACTGACATATAAGTGAATGGGAATGAAGAAATTGCAGTCATGTAGTTAGGTTACCGAAGTCCTATAGTAGTTATATGGTGCTAAATGCTTTTTGAGGATTTTTTTTTTTTTTCTGTGTAAGAGCTTCCCTATTTAATAGCAGCATGGGGTTTTAAGAGGAAAGCCAAAAAGGGGAACCCCCCCCCACACACAAAAAAAACCCAAAAAACAAAAAGCTATCTCCTCTCAAAAGGCAGTGCTTTCCATATCTTACTTTGGATATCTAATAACAATTATTTTGTCATTTGTGAATATTTTAAAATGCCTTGTAGCTGCTATTGATGAACTCAAAGACATTCACGTTGGGGGTTCTTAATCAGTCGATAGGTCCCAGCAGTCTGCTTTTGCGTGCGGTACAAGGTTATCCATGAAGGGAAAATCCACTTAAAATGGGTTGTTATTAACCACGCCTCTCCCCTCCCGCCCAGTCCCTTCCTAACACATTGACATTTCAGTGCAAGCTTAATTTCTGAACTTCTTTCTCGAAAATTTGCATGTGCACATAGCAAACCTCAAATAGGTTTCACTGGGAAAAGGAAAAGGGAACAGAATTTCTCATTTTCCTGTCCCGCCTCCCCTGTCTATTTTTATTAGTGTTTCTGTTTTTCTGATTCTGTGTGTAAGTTCCTCTAGTCCATGTAAAGATGGACATAGATTTTATTATTATACATTAATACGTGAATTATGGCTTTGATCCATTTCCTCTCACAGATGATGAGAGCAGGCATTCTGCTCCGGTCTTCAACAGCCCCAGTGATGGCTTAGAAACCACACATTACTCTAAAATACATTTCCACGTTCTGTTCTTTTCATTCTAAATGGACAGGAAATTTATACTGCGGATCCAGAGCCTTAGATGAGGGGGAAATGCAACCCACTAACCAGATTTCGCCCAGCCATGTAGACACTGGCGGTTATTCTAGAAAGGACAGGCGTTTGTCTAGCCGTGGTTTGTTTTTAACAGTCATTCAGTGGCCACGTGAGATGGTCATAAACATGTCTTAAAGGGGAGGGGAGTGCCTACACCAAAGAAAGGGGCCCCCTCACCCAAAGTAGAAAGAAGTCTGGCGTGGTGGTGCACGCTTGTCATCCCAGTACTTGGGAGGCTGAGACTTGAGGATCCGGGTTCACGGCCAGCCTCAGCTACTTAGTGAGACCCTCCGCAACTTAGTGAGACCCTGTTTCAAAATAAGAGAATAAAAAATAAGGCTGGGGGTGTAGCTCGGAGGTAGAATGCCCCTGGGTTCAATCCCCAGTACTGAAAAAAAAAAAGAAAGAAAGAAGGAAAGAAGAGACATGGTAGCTCCCATGTACCCTCTTTTCTTTGTGATAGTGGTATTACTGTGAACCCAGGGGCATTCTACCTCTGAGATACACCCCAGCCCTATTGAATTTTTGTTTTGTAACAGGGTCTCTCTAGGTCACAAAGAGTCTCTTTCCTGTTGGTCAACACTGGTACAGTTTTGAGCAATTCCCTTCCCACAGAAACCTAGACCTGGGTATTGTACCAGTGTCTTCATCAACATAAGCACAAAATCAGGAGCTAAGTTGCTGAAGAGGGCCTTGAACCTGTGATCCTCCTATCTCAGTCTCCCTAGTACTGGGATTACAGGCATGCGCCACCACGCCCCGCTGGTTCTATTGAACTATCTTTGCTGGTGAGTGAGTGTGGGCCTTTGCTGGAGGGGCAGGGGCAGGCTGCAGGAGCCAGACACTAGATTTCTGGTGCGGGCCCTGTCTGAACTAGCTCTGCAGTCCTAAGGAAGTCACTTGAAGTCTCCACGCCTCTGCTGGATTTTGCTCCCCTGGAAAAGGGATGCAGAAGCTCCCGTTGTTGACCCCACAGAGCTGGGAGAGTGGAGAGATGGCAGCTTTGCAGCCGTTCTGCAGACATGTAGACACTGAAGGCCTCTGCAGATGGGAGCCTGTGACTCTTGATACTGTCTCAGCTGGAGACAGTAGCTGTTCCGAGCCTCCTCCCTCGGCAGCCTTGGCTCACAGCTCCTCTCTGGCCCCGCTCAGTGCAGCTCTTGGGGACTCTGAGGCTCCCTTCGTGTGCAGCTCTTATCCAAGGCCACTTCCTCGCTCCTGCAATTGCCTCTGGCAGAGTGGCCTTGAGCACTTAGTAGCAGGCTGTGTTTCCCTCTATAGATAGTGACCCTTCTTGGTTTATGCTCAAGTCCAGCAGGCATGGATACTTCCAGAATCCAGTGGTTTCTGATGAGCTTGGCCTACCCCGCTGTTCCTGTTGCTGGGTGTTCTCTCAGTGGTTGAGCACCAAGGGAGGAAATATCTCGATCAGTGACATCACAGGGTGAAGGGCCAAGACTGGACACTGGGGCCAGACTGGCGACCAGCTCTTAAAGTCTGGCTCCCTTGTTTATTGGCGCTGTACTTTTATATTCAGAAAAAATAACAAACCCAGTAATAGTTACTAAAAACAAACAAACCAAAACAGAAAGCACTTGGATTCCTAGGCGAGTAGCTGATCCTGCAGTTGAAGGGACGCCCCTTGACCTCCTGAATTTGATTTTCCTCTCCTAAAGTGGGGATTCTATATGATACATGCCTAGCAAATTGACTGTAAGAATTCAATGGGGTGATCGATCTCAGACTCCTAGAATATACCTGCACACTGTGGTCAATAAATGACGGTTCGGACTGTCCCCCTGACGACACTGTTTCTGGAAAGAGCTGATTATTCCTGAGTTTAGGAGCAGAGCTCCATTGGGCTGTGGCACTGGCCTCAACGTCATTTGGGTGGGGACTGCCCACCTGGCTGTGGTCCCTTCCTCATCTTCCAGCTGGGGGCTGGCGGAGGCAGAGCATGCCCGGCTCCCTCCCAACCCCACTGTTCCCTGCTGCCTCTGGGGATCTTCATTTCCCTGGGCCCTGGGAGGCAGCAGAGAGCTGATCACTGGCCTCTTCCTTTCCTGCAGCACCTGCCCCCAGAACCGCGTGAGTCCCCCCGAGAGGTGGGTGGACACCCATGCGGTAACTTGGATGTGGTTGGATTCATGTACTATCTAACTTTGCCTTCTCAATAACAATGCAGTTATACCTTTTACACACATATGAACAATTCTACATGCCAAGCCATACCGATCACATCTTCGCAACTAAAAATCCGATCTTGTAAACCAACAAGTTTGAGTTTATGTTCAGGGACAGTGGGACAAGAGTTTTAGAACACGGACTGTCCTAGAATCTGAGATGTCTGGTTGCTATACACAGGGCTGTCTACCATCTCACCCTGAGATTTAGCTCAGTGCCGCTCCTACCTCCAGTTGGAGAAAGGCTTGGGCAAGGGTTGGCCGGGCAGGCTGTGTCTGTGTAGGTGTGGGGGACTGGATCTAATCCTGTCTCCTGAGGGAGAGGAAATGGTGGAAGAGCCGCGTGATGAAGGTGACTAATACATGGTGTGGGATCCTGTATGTTTCATTGCTAACATGTAGTTCATAGGAAGGACTGATCTTCCCTCATTTAAAATTTGCCAGCAAGCCAGGCATAATGGCACATGCCTCAAATCCTGATTCTTGGGAGGCTGAGACAGGAGGATTGCAGGTTCAAGATCAGCCTTGGCAACTTAGGGAGACTCTCTGCAACTTAGCAAGGCCCTGTTTCAAAAATAAATAATAATGCCAGGCGTGGTGGTGCATGCTTGTAATCCCAGTACTTGGGAGGCGGAGACTGGAGGATTTGGGTTCACGATCAGCCTCAGCTACTTAGTGAGGCCCTCCGCAACTTAGTGAGACCCTGTTTCAAAATAAAGAATAAAAAATAGGGCTGGGGGTGTAGCTTGGAGGTATAATGCCCCTGGGTTCAATCCCCAGTACTGCAAAAAATAAATAATAATAATAATAATAATAATAATAACAACAACAACAACAACTAGGGAGACTCTCAGCAACTTAACAAGGCCCTGTTTCAAAAATAAATAATAATAATAGTAATAATAATAACAACAAGGGAGACTCTCAGCAACTTAGCAAGGCCCTGTTTCAAAAATAAATAAATAATAATAATAGTAATAATGATGATGATGATGATGATGATGATGATGATGATAAAAGGGCTGCAGGTAGCCCAGAGGTAGAATGACCTTGGGTTCAATCACCAGTATCCCCTTCTTCCCCCCCAAAAAATTGCCAGCAAAATAAAGCGCTATGCCTGTCTATAGTTCTGGAAAACTGTGGAGCAGAGAAAGGTCCTGTGGCCGAGGTGTGGGCATGGCGGACATGCAGGACACTGCACATTTCTTCCCATCCTTGCTCATCCAGGCAATGAAGTCCAATCTTGGTGGGCTGGCGGTTCTTCCTGGCTGCTGGAGCCCAGTTCTGCAGGGTAGTTAAGCTATTCTTGGTGGATTGAACCAGCGTCTGATTTCTCATTCCCGAGGACAGAGAATCCCCATAGAGAACTTCGTCCTGTTGTCAGGGCCTTTTATCTGTGAGTTGCAAGGCCTGCTGCCATGTGGCCCTGATGAGGAACAGGCTGTGACGTGGAAATGACAGGGACCAGGCACGGGCGGTACGTGGGGTGTTTTTCCAAGTTTGATTTCTCTGAGTGATTGTCTGGCTTTGGGGATTTCTTCTACTTTGGGAGGCATCAATGATCTTTCATTTGGATCTTTTCTTTAGAAATGAAACCTTTGCCAGGCAGGCACAGTTCTCACAGGATGGAGAGAAGAGGCCCCGGGATGGATAGAAGAGGTGTGGCGGGCAGTTCCTGTGGCTCAGGGACAAAGAAGGGCCAAAATGCCAGGTCTGGGGTGCATCTATGAGGAGTGACATGGCTGAGTCCCACGCACTTGGTCAGGGGGCTGCTGGGGTGGGGGGAGACAATGGAGTCCAACAGCTCAGGCATAGAAGTGAAGACGCTTGTCCTGGGGAATGGAACTTAGAGCTACTGCCTTGATTTTACAGATGGACTTACCCTGGAGGGAAAATTTTGCCCAAAGTCAATAGCGATTAATGATAGCATTAGAGATAGAAAACAGGTTCCCCTGTGTACCCTCAAGCACTTTTTCCTCCAAATCATAAAAGGTTGATAAGCAGAGTTGATATTCTTTTGCACCTGGAGAGCCAGAGACCTGAGAAAAGGATTTTGAGGGTGGTCTGCATTCTTTGGGAAATTGAAGGGAAGAATTCGTATTTGCTGACACCCCGGGAATCAGTGCCACTGTCTGAGTGGCCCCACATTTCTTTAGTGTTCCATGGATGACTCTGCATTCCCATCAGTATTGAAGGCAAAGCTGTTTTTTTTTTTTCTTTCTGGTGACTTTGTTTTTCTTTTCAGAAAGTCTTAAAAAAAATCTGGACTAGGAATATAAAAAGCGTAGTCTCAGATATCTGCAAGTAGAAAAACAGAAATCCTAAGCAAATACAGGAATGTCTCCACTGTCTGGTAGAAAGATATCTAGGTTGCTTTATTTCGTGTACCTCTTCCTCACTCAAATTGAAACCAGAGTGCTATTTTAAGTGTGAGTCATCAACATTTGTTTCTGAGTTCCTATTGTATCCCAAGGTTGTGCTGAGTTTTGCAGAGAGGGCCAAAGAAATTATTAACTGATGTAACAGTGACCAATAGTGCAGAAAAGGCAAAGTTAGTGAGGACTCTAGAGAGTAGAAAAGGTACTCTGGAACTCGCAGGCCTAAACTACGCAGGATTTAGAAAACAGAGTACTGGATGGTGGGTGTGTTACTGCATAATCTGTTGCTATAACAAATTACCCGAGGCTGGATATTTCATAAAAAGAAGGGTTCATTTTGCTCACAGTTTGGGAAGCTGAAAGTCCAAGATTAGGCAGCTCCGTCTGCTCAGCCTCTGGTGAGAGCCCCTTGACTGTGTCACATTATGGGGAAGGCATCGTGACAGGTGTGCATGCAAGAGGAAAGAGATCACAGGGCAAGACTGGAAGCCAGTGTGATTCAGGGCCAGGCCTACTCTTTTATAAACAACTTGCTCTATAACTCACTCCAGGAGACCAGCATTAACCCCTTCTGAGGGGAACCCCTCAGAAGTTATCTCCCAATGGACCCCATCTCTTAAAGGTTCTCCCACTGGAGACCATGCCTCCAGCATATGAACCTTTAGGGGACGAACCGCATCCTTCCCGTAGACTCGGGAGCCTGACCCTCAGTCTAACGAGGAGTGCTGGATTCTGTCTTCACTTGATCCATGAAGTGGCAGGGGCCAGCTGTCACGCAAGCCATCTTGCCTAGAACAGTCTTGGGAATGTGGCAGCAAAATCCATTTCCTTGAAGTAAATGGGAAAATTGCTTCCTTTAGCCTGTTCCAGCTTGTCTATTCAGAATTAATTTGGCACAGTGAATCAAAGAAGAATGGGCTGTCTTCATCCTTCTTTAGGGGAAGAACTTGGCAAACAGGGCTGATATGGACAGGCAATAATTAAATTGCCATGGATAGTGTCTAATATAATTGAGACCGAGAATTTGTGAACATGTGTCCCAAACAAAGCGCAGTGTCACACAGGATTCCCTGAGCCTTCGAGCCCTTTCTCTCTCAGATTATGAGAAGTAGTATCTTAATTAAAATTGGAAAACATGTTAAAAAAATCTAACTAGGAGTAGACAAATGGGTTGCAAGAAAGAAAAAAAAATCCCCTTTTGCCTAACGGTTTTGAAAGATTTCATTTTTCACTCCATTTTCCATTTTGAAAGACAATGAAATAGAAATATTTTACATAGGACTGAATGAGAACAAGAAGGAGAGGTTTTACCTTTAAAGAGAATCTTTGTCTCATTTTATGTTTTTCTAAGGACTGGCTTAGGAGGAAGCAGTCCAGAAAATGCTAAAAGCATAACACATAGATAGTTTCACAATTTTACACAGGCTCTGCGTTCTGTATTTTTAAGATCGACAATGTTAATAAAGCACATCGCAGTCGCAGATGAATGGGCACCTCCTCCCTTTCCTTTGTGCTCTGAACTTCTCTTAAGGGTTTTATCCTAATCTCATGGTTCTCCCCACCACCACTTATTTCTACACTGTGAGTTCTTCCCTCCACATTTACTGTCTGTTCAGAAGTACCTTGGATGTTTGCAGCCCTATTTCTACAGGATATTTTGCCCAGGAATCTGTGTCCCCAGGACTGTTGTAGACACACCTGTAGGGGACACATCCTGTGGCCATCAGGAGCATCTCTGTGTGCGTGTGTTATTTGTATGGTAAATCTGCTGTTTTCTTATAATTTCAGACACATATGGCTATATAGCTGTCTCAGACTTTTTACCCTTAAATAAGAAACAGTAGTTTCATAGTATATATATATATATATATATATATATAGTGGGTGGAATTGTATGGGTTTTTATTTTAATGTTTTTCAAAGGGATACACAAAACACTTTTTCATGATGATCATGCCGTAGACGATACCATACTGACCCATTTGTTTTATTTCATTTTTATTTTTAATTGCTTTTTATTCATTTTCTTTCTTGTACTTTTCACAGCCTGAAATTATTTTCCATGTGTATAGATATAATATTGTATAATATGTGAAGTTTTATATGTACTTGTTTATTCCTGTCTCTTGCTTTCTAGAATGTTCGATTGTGAAGGGCAGGAACTTTATTCCCATCACATAGTACATGCTCACTGTTTACTTTTTTTTTTTTTGTACGATGAAGCAATATCAGTCATTTAGATAGAACCAAAGTCACGAAGTCTCAGACATCAAATATGGACTCTTAAGATGATTGAGGCACTAATGATTAGTTGGTTGTAAGTTCATTCAGTTTGGTTATAGTATATTACTAGAAAACTCCAGAATGCAGTTTAATTTCTAAATGGTCTAACAGTTTTCTGGGGAAAATATACTTAAAAATAATGTTTAAGTAGCAGGGTGTGGGCCATTACTGGAAATTATAGTATTTCTCTATTCATGATTCTCTCTTTTAGCACACTTTATAGAATGCCTACTGTATTGCAACTACTAGGGACAAAACAAACATATTCCTTTTGCATAAGAGCTTGTGATGCAGGGGGAAAGTCAGACAAGCCAGGCCTGTCTAGGTGTCTCCGTCAACAGTCTCTCTGTTTTAACACAAAGATCTGACCACACAACTTAAAGGAAGGAAGATTTATTTGCTCACAGTTTTTGGAGATTTTGGGTTCAGCCATGTGAGGCCGGGTCTGCAGAGTTCAGGACATGTAGCTCTCAGGGCATGGTGGTGGGAAGCAGAGAGAGTGAGAGAGCCAGGAGAGGCTCTCCCATCATGGTGGCAGAAAGCAAGAGAGGCAGCAAGCAAGGGGATTCAAAGACAAAAGCATAATCCCTACGGCCACACCCCCAGGAACACACCTTTTCCAGCCACACCCCACCAGCCTAGGTTACCACCCAGGCCTTGGGAAACCCATCACAATGGATTTATCTACTGATGAGATTACCACCTTCATGACTTAATTGGATCAACTCTGAACATCAATAATGAGCTCTTCAGGGGGCATTCTATATCTAACCATGACACTAGGGTTCTAAATTATGAGAGGGCAATAAATTCCAGGTGCAATGGGAGGAACAAGGAACACAGACCTCGGGTTTCATAGAGGCTTCTAGGTGGGGACTGAAGTCAGAATTGTCCAGTTGGCAGATGATTCTGTGTGTGAGTGAGAAAGCATGCGGGTGGGTTTGGAGAAGAGGAGCGGAGTGCATGCAGGCAGAGGAATCACATATAGAGGGTCTGGAGCATTCAGGAGAAGCAGACCTAGCTTTGCAAGGAGTGAGTGCAAATCCTGCCGTGGAGGTTGGTGTGAAATGAGGTGGGGGAATGCTGGGTGTGGTGGTTTACACTTGTAATCTCAGTACTTGGGAGGCTAAAACAGGAGGATAGCAGGTTCGAGGCCATCCCCAGCAACTTAGTGAGAGCCTCAGTAACTTAGCGAGACTCTGCTTCAAAATTAAAATGAAAAATAGAGCTGGGGTGTAGCTCAGAAGTAGAATACTCCTGGGTTCAACCCCCAGTACCCCCCCAAAAGAAAAAAAGAATCCATCAAAGATATTTCCTCCATCACACTTTTTTCTTTTTCTGTTCTTTCTCCACCTTGTTTTCTCCTCCTAGAACAACAAGGTCACACTCTTCCGCCAGCTGCAGCAGATGACATACAGCCTGATCGAGTGGCGCTCCCAGATCATGTCTGGGACGCTCCCCAAGGACGAACTGGCAGAGCTCAAGAAGAAGGTCACGGCCAAAATTGATCATGGGAACAGGTAAACCAGGGGTGACCTTTCACTGAACACTGGGGGAAATGCCCGACACCTTCATGCTAAGGATACTGTTCACAGCAAACTTTAACAAAAAATTATTTTAAAATTCTTTAATTAACACATCCTAATGGTGGATCATTATGGGGGACCGTGTGATATTTCAATACATGTGTAGAATGTGTGATGATTGGATCAGAGTGCTTGGCATATCTATCACCTAAAGCATTTATCATTGTTTTGTGCTGGGAATTCTCAGAATCCGCTCTGCTAGCTATTTGAAATATACAGTTAATTGCTGCCAGCCATCGTTACCCTGCTGTGTTATAGAACATTAGAAGTTATTCCTCCTGTCCAATTGCACCTGTGTACTTGTTAACCATCCTCTCCCCCACACCCCTGCAGAGTCACAACAAGCTTTTGATCTTAGAGTTGCCAAAGAATAATGCTTACTACACTCTTTGTGTCTTGGAAAATGTTTAATTTGCCAGGTGTGGTGGCACATGCCTGTAATCCCAGTATTTCGGAGGCTGAGACAGGAGTATCACAGGTTTAAGGCCAGCCTCCGCAACCTAGTGAGACCCTGTTCCAAAATAATAAAATAAAATAAAGAAATGGGCTGGGAGTGTAGCTCAGAGTCAATTCTGAGAAGGAAGAAGGAAGAAAGGAAGGGAGGGAGGGAGGGAGGGAAGGAGGAAGGAAGGAAGGAAGGAAGGAAGGAAGGAAGGAAGGAAGGAAGGAAGGAAGGAAGGAAAGCTTAATTGAGAATATTTCACAGTACCCTCCGTGGTCCGGACGCCACACTGGCCTCTGGTCTCACAGTTCTGATATCTGAATGGAAGATGGGGCTTGAGTTGAAGCTACTGAAGAAGCTGAAAGTGACTGAAAGCTTGGAATTGGAGCTTTCAGACACCTGAGACTCTGTCTATTTTTATTCTAACAATGGGTATTAAATCAATAGCAGATTCCATCTCTTTCGCTCCATCTTCCCTATAACTGGGACTGTGGTTCACGGTGTCTGAAAACCAGGGTTTCCAGAGCAGTAAGAAACGTTTCTGTCCTGGCAGTTCTGTCTGTCTACACTCGCCTCTCAAGTCCGGTCACTTGGTTCATCTTCCGATCGGCTCAGGCAGACGTGTAGCTTCCAGATATTACTGCCTTTCGGGAAGTGAGGAATTCAGTCAATTTATTCAAACTTATGGTGGCCTGGGATTCATGCCTCCCAGCCAGACCTTTCCAAAACACCAAGGTGGTTCCTCAATTGGTTTTTGTTGGGGATTCATTTGGCATTTATTTATATTTTCTTCAACTTGTGCATATGTGATTTTTTTAACCCCTTTAACCTGTTTCTCTAACCTTAGAACATTTTTGAATAGCCCTCATAGACCTGCGAAAATACGCCTCGTTCCCCTTACCATTTAGATGTCATGCTCTGACCACTATATTCAGAACGAGCTAAAGTTGGGCTGAAGATATAGCTCAGTGGTAGAGAGCATGCCTATCATGTACAAGGCTCTGGGTTCAATCCCAGTACTGCCAAAAAAAAAATATTTTTTAAACAAAGAAATAGCTGGAAACAGCATTGTACACAAGATTCAGATTCAATCAGTATTTATGGAATATTTTCTTTATATACTTCAAATAGGTATAACCCTATGAAGTAGTTTGTTATTATTCCCATTTTTATGGGTAAAGAAACAGACCAGGTGAGCTTAAGTGATTTCCTTCCAAGTCACAAAGATAGTCCATGGGAAAGATTCGATTTGAACCGAAGCCTTTGACTCCATGTCTAATGCTCCTTCTCTGGGTTAAGAATTGGATCTCCAGCTGGGCGTGGTGGCACATGCCTGCAATCCCTGTACTTGGGAGGCTGAGATAGGATTGTAGATTCAAAGCCAGCCTCAGCAACTTAGTGAGAACCTGTTTCAAAATAAAAAGTAAAAATGGCTGGGGTGTAGCTCAGAGGTAGAATACCCATGGGTTCAATCCTCAGTACCAAAAAAAAAAAATGAATAAATAAAAAAGAGTCTCCTTCTTGCTACTTGGCCACCTAGAAGACTACAACAGTGGTCTGCTACACAGTGATTATACTGCCAGTCATGAAGTGTCAGAGGACTTTTTAAAAAGCCAGCTAAGAAGCCGGGCATGGTGATGCATGTCTGTAATACCAGTACTTAGGAGGCTGAGACAGGAGGATTGCAGGTTCAAAGCCAACCTCGGCATTTAGTGAGGCTTTCAGCAACTTTATAAGACCCTGTTTCCAAAAAAAAAGTAAAATAAAATAGAGTTGGGCGTGGTGGCGTATGCTTGTAATCCCAGTACTTGGGAAGCTGAGGCAGGAGGATTGCAGGTTCGCAGCCAACCTCAGTTACTTAGTGAGGCCCTCTGCAACTTAGTGAGACCCTGTTTAAAGAATAAAAAATAGGGCTGGGGGTGTAGCTCAGAGGTAGAATACTCCTGGGTTCAATCCCCAGTATAAATAAATAAATAAATATAAAATAGTGCTGGGGGGTGGTAGCTAAAAGGTAGAATGCCACTGGATTCCATCCCCAGCAACACCAAAAAGGAAAAAAAGAAATCCAGCTAAGGTGGGGAAAGGCCTCCCTTGTGCATGTGCTGCCTATCTCTTTTGGGGTCCCACCACAGTGAGATTGGCCCAGAGGTTCCCCAGTCTCTGCCTCAGGATGTTAAGATCCTACAAAGAGCAGAACACGCCTGCTTTCCTCTCCCAGCCTTTGACAGCAGTTCAGGAAAGGAAGCTGCTCGGTCAGTGCGTCCGTGATCCAGTCTCTGAGCAGCTGGCAAGGCCGTCCTTCGGAAGCCTGGGAGGCCCATGGTCTGGCTGCTGCAGAGAAGAACCTGCCAGATCAAATCAGTTGATGGAGATGCCATAAAGCAGGGTGATAGGAAATTAGGCGTTTTTGCTTTCTTCCCAAAGACTTGGCCCGGTGCAGTGTTGTCCCTGAGTGTTCTAGCCGTTTGGACGTCCCTGCTCCCAAATTGCTGGTGCCTGGAACACGCACTGGGATTCAGATAGCAGTATCCTGTTTCCACCAGGCTCCAGCTTCTTGGAGCTAAGCAAATTTTTTTTCTACTTTTGCGTGCCCATCGGGCACGAAAGCTCAGCGGGGAGGATGATGGTGTCTGCTGTGTGGCCCTATTGCACGCAGCACTCAGCTACAACTTAGTGCTTCTGGTTTTTCTTGTACCGGTTGCTGCAATAAGAGTGAACATTTATTGAGTGCTATGGTGGAGATGTTATAGTAGGTGCTGTTCAGGCATTATCTCATTAACTTCTTACAACAACCTTGAAGGCTAGGAAACTTCCCGATGAAGCAGCTCAGGCTTTGCAAAAATTAAGGTGTCCCAATGATAGCAACTTTTAATTTTTTTTTTTTTTTTTGTACTGGGGATTGAACCCAGGGGCATTCTACCTCCAAGCTCCGCCCCCAGCCCTATTTTTTATTCTTTATTTTGAAACAGGGTCTCATTAAGTTGTGGAGGGCCTCACTAAGTAGCTGAGGCTGGGCATGAACCTGCGGATCCTCCTGTCTCAGCCTCCCAAGTACTGGGATTACAAGCGTGCAGCACCACACCCGGCTGGTAGCAACTTTTAAAGCCAAGGTTCAAATCCTAGCCTGAATACAGCAGCCTCGCTGCTCTGAGGAGGGTATGCGAGAGCAACAGACAGGACTCACTTCACTCATCTCTTGCAAGACAGTCTTGAATTCAGTAAGGAAGTCAGGGCACGCTGTCAGCTAACTGTGCGTTGATTGTTCATAGTTGCTATGCAGAATCACAGAAGACTAGGGCAAATGACCTTGGGAGGAGCACTTTTTTTTTGTGTGTGTGGTACTGGGGATTGAACCCAGGGGCATTCTACCTCCGAGCTACACCCCCAGCCCTATTTTTTTTTATTCTTTATTTTGAAACAGGGTCTAAGTTGCGGAGGGCCTCATTAAATAGCTGAGAATGGCCACGTACCCAGATCCTCCGGTCTCAGCCTCCCAAGCACTGGGATTACAAGCGTGCACCACCACGCCTGATGTGGGAGGAGCACTTTGATTGTAGTCAAGGCTAATTTTGCTTTTCTTGTTGAGGGTCCATGGGCCAAATTGTTTTGAATGTCCTTACACAAATTTGGCTAATATTACATGATGAGTTTTCATACATTATTGTTAACTGGAAAGGAGGTAGAAATTGGAAAGATAAAAAGCTGTTCTTTTTGCAATGAGCTGTTCATCCCTTGACTGGTCCAGCACTGGCCTTTCTACTGCGGGTCCTCTGGGTTCTTTGGTGTGAGATCTTCGCAGATAGTCCGCCCTGGTGGGAGAACTCCCTGACCACCCCTTCCTCTCCAGGATGCTCGGGTTGGATCTGGTAGTGCGAGATGACAACGGGAACATCTTGGACCCGGATGAAACCAGCACCATTGCCCTCTTCAAGGCCCATGAAGTGGCCTCAAAAAGAATCGAGGAAAAGATCCAGGAAGAAAAGGTGCGCTGCCTCCCGTGTGCAGATCTCGGCCACTGGGACTCCATGTTTGCTTTGGTTTTGAATGAAAGGGGGTCATTGAAAACAGAGGTAGAAATGGGTAGGCAATAATTTGTATTCTCATTTTAAAGGTGAAACAGCAAAAATAATGAGGCCACTGTATATGTTCTGCAATGGAAAGATTACAAAGATTTTACACACACGTACACACACACACACATATAGTGGAAAAAGCAAGGTCAAAACTGTATATAATAAAATGCTATGCTGAGCATGGTAATGCACACCTGTAATCCTGGTTCTTGGGAGGCTGAGACAGGAGGATTGCAGGTTCGAGACCAGCCTCAGCAACTTAGTGAGAACCTCAGCAACCTGGCGCTATTTCAAAATGAAATATGAAAAAAGGGGCTGCAGGTGTAGCTCAGAGGTAGAATGCCTCTGGGTTCAATCCTCAGTACTAAAAAAATAAACAGTATTGTTTGGGTTAAAAATAGAATATGCAAAAAAAGACACGCATACATCGATGCTTGTGTATGCGTAGACTAACTCTGAAACCACAGACAGGAAATTGATCATTCAGGGATACCTCTGGGAAAGAGAACTGGGTGGAAGGCAGACTTTTTAAAATATAATCCTCTGTATTTGATGCATATGTTGTAATTTTCAAAATAAGACATAATACTTAAAAAGAAAGTATTTGGAAGATTTTGAAAGTAATAACTATCTATACATTAAAGAAAAATTACAGCGGTGTAGAAAAACAGATAAAATCACGCATAATTGCCCAGACCCAACCCTATTGACATTTTGCTATATTTTCTTCCAATCTTTCTTTTCTAATGAGTAAATATTTGTGTCAATTTTTTTTTAGTTCAAACCTTTATTTCTTTAGCACATTCACCAATATTTAATTGTGTTTCTGAATCCAGTGGCAACCACACTTGAGGGTGAAGCCTTTCCTGTTTCAAAATGAAAAATAAAACAAAGGGCTGGGGTGGAGCTTGAAGACAGAAGCCCCTGGGTTCACTCCCAAGTACTAAAAAAATGAAATAAATGCTATTGTTTGGGTTTAAAAAAAGAATATACAAAACAGACTTGTATAAATCAATACTTGCATATGCGTAGACTAACTCTTAAACTCCGAGTCTTCTATTACTTTTTTTTTTTTTCGGTACTGGGGATTGAACCCAGGGGCATTCTACCTCCGAGCTATACCCCCAGCCCTTTTTTATTTTGAAACAGGGTCTCACTAAGTTGCGGAGGGCCTCACTAAGTAGCTGAGGCTGGCTGCGAAGCTGCGATCCTCCTGTCTCAGCCTCCCAAGTACTGGGATTCCAAGCGTGCGCCACCACACCTGGCTCTGAGTCTTCTATTTCAATAAGAGTTATTCCTATAAGAAGGAATGGCGGATCAGGTTTTTGTACTTTTAAGCTTCATCCAGCTGCCATCATTAAGAGATGAGAACTTCCCAAATCTACTAAAACCATGAGTTATCACTTTTAGGCAGCACTTATCGAATTACTTGGGTTGCATCCCTGAACAGGACAGCCTTTAACACCTAAATAACAATGATACGTTGCTCACCCAATGGGTCCTTGGTCCTCCTGTGTCCTCTTTCTCAGCAAGTGCAGCCCTTGGGTGGTGACTCTCTTTGACCCTCATTCAAAGGTTGATTCATGGCCAGCATTTCCCATTTGCTGAAACCAACGCATCCTTGTGTCTCTTCCTCTCTGCCCAGTCCATTCTGCAGAACCTGGACTTGCGGAGCCAGGCCATCTTCAGTACCATCCACACCTACGGCCTCTACGTCAACTTCAAGAACTTTGTGTGTAACATCGGGGAGGATGCGGAGCTGCTCATCGCCCTCTATGACCCCGACCGGTCCACTTTCATCAGGTAATGGAGATTCAGATAGCCTGCATTTGACCTTGCAAAACACCCAGCCTTCGCCTACCTTGTACCCCAGGAGCGTTTTGCTAGGTTGCAGAAGGGGAGACAGGAAAGAGGGGAAAGAAAGTGGAGTCCTTTGGGCTCTGAATCCTTCCTCTGTTGCTGCTCAAACAGCGGCCATAGTGTGTGTGCCCCCTGGGATTTGGAGATCCCATAATACTGGTCGGGACACAGAGATGAGAACAGAGAGTTCAAAAGACCCCTGGGGGGTGAGAGAGGGGTTGTGGAGCACAAAGGGTTTATATATATATGTTTTGTACTTTTATTAGTGCATTGCAATTATACATCCTAGTGAGGTTCAGTGTGATACAAACATAGGCACACAGTTCCTGGTCTATTTCCTTCTGCACCCCACCAGCTATCCCCTCCTACGTCCCCATACATGTTAGTGAAATTGGTATGATACCTTCATAGACCGCTGTAGTATTATTTGAACTGTCTCCCTCCTCAATCCCCCTTTTTCCCCTCCCCATCTTTCTCTCCCTCAACCCCCCTCCATGATTCTACTGATCTCTCTCCACATTTATCTAAAGTCTGTCACGTTTCCAATTTTTTCTCTAGCTTCCACGTATGAGAGAAAACATATAACCCAGCCGGGCGTGGTGGTGCACACTTGTAATCCCAGTACTCGGGAGGCTGAGACTGGAGGATCTGGGTTCGCAGCCAGCCTCAGCTACTTAGTGAGGCCCTCCTCAACTTAGTGAGACCCTGTTTCAAAATAAAGAATAAAAAATGGGGCTGGGGGTGTAGTCCGGAGGTAGAATGCCCCTGGGTTCAATCCCCAGTATCGAAAAAAAAAAAAAGAAAACATACAACCTTTGGCTTTCTGAGACTGGCTGATCTCACTTAGCATCATATTCTCTAGTTCCACAGGGGTTTTTGTTTTTGTTTTTGTTTTTGCTTTTTTTTTTTTTTGCGGTACTGGGGATTGGACCCAGGGGCATTCTACCTCCAAGCTACACCCCCAACCCTATTTTTTTATTCTTTATTTTGAAACAGGGTCTCACTAAGTTGCAGAGGGCCTCACTAAGTAGCTGAGGCTGGCGGCGAACCCGGATCCTCCAGTCTTAGCCTCCCAATTACTGGGATTACAAGT
This sequence comes from Glis glis, assembly GCA_004027185.1. NCBI lineage: Eukaryota > Metazoa > Chordata > Mammalia > Rodentia > Gliridae > Glis > Glis glis. The sequence continues at coordinate 8,305 of PVJS01017159.1, read as the reverse complement.
GTGCATCACCATACTGGCTTGTGAGATACTGTAATGGTGGGTGCGGGTCATTATGCATTTGGCCAAACCCATAGAATGCACAAGACTGAGAATGAACCCTAATGTCAACTATGGGCTTTGGTGATAATGACATGTCAATGTAGGTTCATCAATTATAATAAATGTACCACTCTGAATAGCAGGGGAGGCTGTGTGTATATGGAGAGGGGGCCTTTGGGAATTCTCTGCTTTCAGCTCAACTTTGCTATGAACCCAAAGCTACTTTTAAAAATAAAGTCTATAAATATTCTTTTCCAAACAGGCGCCAGGGAATGAGGGCGGGTGTTGCTCAGCCCTAGAGCGGCATGCTACTGAGCAGTTCAGGAAACGTAGGTTTCTTTTTGAGAAAGTGGTTAAAAGTAATGACTGACAAATTGTTTATTTTATTTTATTTATTTTTTTTTTTTTGAGGTACCAGGGATTGAACGCAGGGGCGTTCTACCTCCGCACTACGTCCCCGGCCCTATTTTTTTTATGCTTTATTTTTGAGACTGGGTCTCACGAAGTTGTGGAGGGCCTCACTAAGTGGAGAGAGAGAGAGAGAGAGAGAGAGAGAGAGAGAGACAGTGAGAGAGAGAGAGAGAGGAGAGAGAGAGAGATAGATCGATCGATCGATCGAGCGCGCGCGCATGTGCGCTGAGGTTGGCCGTGAACCCGGATCCTCCTGTCTCCGCCTCCCAAAGTACTGGGATTACAAGCGTGCACCACCACGCCCGGCCAAATTGTTTATTTTAAAAAAATATATTTTCGAGTGCGGTGATGTGGATGACAGAGGGTGACTTTGGAATGACTTATAAAATTAAATTCCCAGACTGGGGAGATAGCTCAGTAGTAGAGTACTTGCCTAGCATGCACAAGACCCTGAGTTTGATCCCCAGCAGTACAATAAATGAACTAATTAATTAATTCTCAATTCAGCAAAGCTGAAACTTCTATTCATAGAATTCGAGATGGAACAAAGACTCCAAAAAGTAGAATCCCTTAAAATCAGCCATGCCGTCCTCCACAGTGTTTGTTGGAATCGTATGGGCTGTTGCTGTGGGGCTGCAGCAGGGACGCTTCCAGGGACCGGAGACCCGAGGGCCTGGCCGTGTGTGGTCTCCGGTCCCACCTCGGCTGCTCCACACCTGCCTCTTGCATTTCACTGAGCATCTCTGTCCTTTACGTTCACCCTATAAATCTTGTACTGAGGGCAGCCTCCATCTTCAGTTGGCTTCTCATTTAAGAATAATTTTCTTTTTGTTTTCCCCCGCCAGTGAGAACTATCTAATTCGTTGGGGCAGTAATGGGATGCCCAAGGAAATAGAGAAGCTCAACAACCTGCAAGCGGTGTTCACTGTAAGTCCACTTCTGCGTACTCACTTCCTTTGTTATGATATCAGTGGATCCACACGGCCGGTGAACGAGAAACATAAAGGACGAAAAATCATCCTAATCCCCCTGGCAGAAATAACCCACTTACTTATTCAACAAATATTTAATGAGCACCTATGAGACGCCAGGCTCTCGGTAGCACTTGAGATACATCCTTGAAAAGATCCCTGTGAACAAATCAGGGGGAAAAATCCTTCTTGAGCAGTTTTTTTGTCATGACCAAGAAGACAGACACTGAACAATCATTAAGTAAATGAATAAATTGTATAGAATGCTTGAGGTCCTAGGTGCTATGACAGAATCAGGGTCCTCTCACTAGGGCGGGGTTGTATTTTAAATAGGATGGTTAGAGCCGGGCATGGTGGTGCACACTTGTAATCCCAGTACTTGGGAGGCTGAAACAGGAGGATCGCAGGTTTGCAGCCAGCCTCAGCAATTTAGTGAGCCCGTCCCCAACTTAGTAAGACCCTGTTTCCAAATAAAAAATAAAATAGGGCTGGGGGTGTACATTGGAGGTAGAATGCCTCTGGGTTCAATCCCCAGTACCAAAACAAACAAATAAATAGGGTGGTAAGAGCTGGGCGTGGTGGCACATGCCTGTAAATCCCAGTAGTTGGGAGGCTGAGACAGGAAGATCGCGGGTTTGAGGCCAACCTTAGCAACTTAGTGAGGCCATCTGCAACTTAGCTAGACCCTATTTCAAGATAAAAAATTAATAAAATAAATAGGGCTGGGGGCATAGCTCGGAGGTAGAATGCCCCGGGTTCGATCCCTGGTACTACAATAAATAAATAACTAGGTAGGTTAGGGACTGGGATTGTGGCTCAGTGGTACAGCACATGTTTAACATGCATAAGGTTCTACGTTCAGTATAAATAAATAAACAGGTTGGTCAGGGCAGGAGTAAGAACCTGAAGTTGAGGACTGTGGGAGCAGTGCAGGTAACAGGAAAAGCCTGCAGACCTGCAGACCGAGGTCACAGTCTTGGCCCCGCCTGATCTAGACCTTTCTTTAAGTGCATGGATCTGAATGGGCACATCTGTCTCCTCCTCCCCGCACAGTCTGCTGTGCACAGCTCAGGAGCAGAGCGGCACTCGGGGAGAGTTTGGGGCATGGTGACTATCTTCCTCTTAGCTGAGGAACTTTCTGGGCTTCTCTCGCTCTTTGGGACATCCCTGGAGGCGGGCCTGGGCTCTGAGAAGCTGGGGCGGTGGGGACCACCAGCAACTCCTGGGCCTCCGGGAGGGGCTGCCATTCTGTCCCCGCCCCTCAACCCACAGGCAGGCGTTTGCTCCGCATTCTCTCACTGCTCTTAGGACAAGGAACGCAGAGTCTACGTGACAGTGCTGAACCAAGTACCAGGAGGGACCCACGGTCCCTGTGCAGGATATTCTAATTCCTTCTGTTGACATCCCACCTCTGAGGAAAATGTGGGCTCATTATTGTCCCTGCACGGACCCGACTATGTCTTCACCACCCAGCAAATACAGGCAGAGAAGGTCCTAGAACTCTTTCCCAAACCTCCCTAGTATTTCCTCAATTCCAAGATATGTGGGTGTTTTTTCTCCCCCTTAAAATCAAAAGGCACTTGTGAATCCATGTGTACATTTTAAAAATATTTGAACAGAGGTATTATTGCATCTTTGGTCCATCTTCTAATCAGTACCATTTTTTTTTTAATGGTACTATGGATTGAACCAGGGGCATTCTATCTCCGAGCTACACCCTCAGCCCTATTTTTTTATTTGGAAACAGGGTCTCGCTAAGTTGCTAAGGTCCTGCTAAGTTGCTGAGGCTGGTTTTGAACTGTCTCAGCCTCCTAAATACTGGGATTATATACTGATATACTGCACCTGGCCTAATCAGTACTGTCTTAGAATAGCTGCAATTCACCTTCCTTCCCCGCCTCCCTTGGTTAGGGTCATCTAGCGTATACATTTCATGTTTTTTCAATTAGGTAAAATGTGGTGACCATTTTTTTTTTACTGTATTGGGTATTGAACCCAGGGGCATTCTACCTCTGAGCTACACCCCGAGCCCTATTTTTTATTCTTTATTTTGAAACAGGGTCTCACTAAGTTGTGGAGGGCCTCACTAAGTAGCTGAGGCTGGCCACGAACCCAGATTCTCCGGTCTCAGCCTCCCAAGTACTGGGATTGCAAGCGTGTGCCACCACGCCCAGCTTAGGTGACTCACTCTTTTTTTTTTTGCCGTACTGGGATTGAACCCAGGGGCATTCTACCTCGGAGCTACACCCCCAGCCCTATTTTTTATTCTTTATCTTGAAACAGGGTCTCGCTAAGTTGCAGAGGGCCTCACTAAGTAGCTGAGGCTGGCCGCGAACCCCGATCCTCCGGTCTCAGCCTCCCAAGTACTGGGATTACAAGCGTGTGCCACCACGCCCAGCCCATTTTCTTAGTTATTAAACATTCTTCAAAAATTTCTTCTATAGCCACACACAGTGGCACACACCTGCAATACTCAGTATTGCTCAGTACTCAGTATACTCAGTATACTGCAATACTCAGTATACTCAGTACTCAGGAGCCTGAGGCAGGAGGAAAACCAGGTTCAAAACCAGATATAGCAATTTAGCACAACCTCAGCAACTTAGTGAGATCCTGTTTCCAAATAAAAAATAAAATAGGGCTGGGGGTGTAGCTCAGAGGTAGAATGGCCCCAGGTTCAATCCCCAGTACTACAAAAAAAATTTCTTTTTTTTTTTTTTTGTGGTACCAGGGATTGAGCACAGGGGCGTTCTACCTCTGCGCTACACCCCCGGCCCTATTTTTTTTATGCTTTATTTTTGAAACCGGGTCTCACGAAGTTGCGGAGGGCCTCACTAGGTAGAGAGAGAGAGAGAGAGAGAGAGAGAGGGAGAGAGAGAGGAGAGAGATAGATTGATCGTGCGCACGCGCACATGCGCTCTGAGGTTGGCCGCGAACCCGGATCCTCCGGTCTCTGCCTCCCAAAGTACTGGGATTACAAGCGTGTGCCACCACGCCCAGCTAAAAAATTTCTTTTATAAATGATTGCAAGCCGGGCATGGTGGCGCACGCCTGTAATCCCAGTACTTGGGAGGCTGAGACAGAAGGATGGCAGGTTCGAGGACAATCTCAGCAAGTAGTGAGACTCTCATCAACCTAAGGAGACCCTGTTTCAAAAATGTAAAATATAAAATAAAATAAAATAGGGCTGGGGGTGTAGCTCAGAGGTAGAATGTCCCTAGGTTCAATCCCCAGTACCACAAAATAAATAAATAAATTAAATAAATAAATAAATAAATAAGTAAATAAGTAAGTAAATAAATAAACAAATAAATAAGTAAGTAAGTAAATAGGTAAATAAATAAAATAAATGGTTGCGTATTTAATGAGATATATGTGCAACAGTTGATGCAGACGGTCACCTGGACTGTACTATTCTATTAACGGAAGTCTGACCAAAGCTGGAGTAGAAATTCAGGATGGATGTTACTATTAGTGTATATCCCCGTCTTGGTGGCCTGAGTTAACTACATTACAGGACATAGATTTGGCATGATTATTTGAAAAGTAGTTCTTGATTCAGTAAAGAGGATGCGGGCTGCTGTTTCATAAAACGATTCTGAGATGTTATGAAGTTATGTCTGATGGGAAGGGAATGAGCTGTGTGAGCTCGTTCCTGGGTTGACTCGCCCATCCGTAACACAAGCACATGGGGACCCTCAGCCACCGAGAGCAGAGAGACCTCATCACACACCTCATTACCCAGCATGTGCCGAGAAGGCTCTGTGGACCCTCGCATAGAGCAGGTGGATAATACACGGAGCAGGGCCCCTGTCACACCTGCCTCCCGGGATTACTTTGAAGACGAAACGAAATGTCTCAAGCTAGTATGCACCCCTAATACATGTCAGCAGCGCACAAGTTTTTTTTTTTTTTTTTTTTTTTTGCGGTACTGAGGATTGAACCCAGGAGCGTTCTACCTCTGCGCTGCACCCCTGGCCCTATTTTTTTATACTTTTATTTTGAAACTGGGTCTCACAAAGTTGCGGAGGGCCTCACTAGGTAGAGAGAGAGAGAGAGAGAGAGAGAGCTGAGGCTGGCCGCGAACCCGGATCCTCCGGTCTCCGCCTCCCAAAGTACTGGGATTACAAGCGTGCGCCACCACGCCCGGCACAAGTTTTTATTTCACTGGACACGGAATCACATCCTGTACTGAGGCAGGGCCTGGAAGGACATAAAGAAGCAGCAGAGAGCATTCTGATTGTTACATCCCCTGCTTAACTTGCTGCACCAAGCCAGGCGTGTAATCCCAGTACTTGGGAGGCTGAGACAGGAGGATCACAGGTTCGAGGACAGCCTCAGCAACTTAGTGAGACCCTCAGCAACGTAACAAGACCCTGTTTTAAAAATAAAAATAAACTGGGCGTGGTGGTGCACACTTGTAATCTGAGTACTTGGGGACGCCGAGTCAGGAGGATAGCAGGTTCGCGGCCAGCCTAGGCTACTTAGTGAGGCCCTCTGCAACTTAGTGAGACCCTGTTTCAAAATAAAAAATAAAATAGGGCTGGGGGTGCAGCTTGAAGGTCGAAGGCCCCTGGGTTCAATCTCCAATACCACAAAAATAAATAAATAAATAAATAAATAAATAGGGCTGGGGGTGTAGCTTGAAGGTCGAAGACCCCTGCGTTCAATCTCCAATACCACAAAAATAACTAAATAACTAAATAAATAGGGCTGGGTGTAGCTTGGAGGTAACAAAAGCATTGACTATGATCTATTTTAGAAATTTGAAGCAGGAACCGGGGAAGAAAAAGGTGCTATTTTATGAATAGATCATTTTCTCTGGTGCCTTACTAGTCCTTCGATGGCTATGGGGAAAACAGGAGGCATTCTTGTTTTTTTTTTTTGTTTTGTTTTGTTTTGTTTTTTTTTAGTACTGAGCATTGAACCCAGGGGCATTCTGCCTCCAAGCTGCACCCCCAGCCCTATTTTTATATCTGCAACTTATCACTAAGTTGCAGAGGGCCTCACTAAGTAGCTGAGGCTGGCCGCAAACCTGTGATCCTCCTGTCTCAGCCTCCCAAATACTGGGATTACAAGTGTGTGCTGCCACGCCCGGCGCATTCTAGTATTTCACTGGGAAGCAGGCTCTGCTATAGAGTGAACAGAGGATCGAAGGTGCCGGTGACTCAGCCCTCGCTCTGCTCTGTCTGCCATCTCAGGACCTCAGCAGCACAGACCTGATCCGGCCGCGCATCAGCCTCGTGTGCCAGATCGTCCGGGTGGGCCACATGGAGCTGAAGGAGGGCAAGAAGCACACCTGTGGACTCCGGCGGCCTTTTGGAGTAGCAGGTACAAGAAAGGCCCGAACACCAGTGTAAGATGGTCCAGCTGCTGTGGACAGCAGTATGGCGATGTTAGTAAATTAAATAGAGAACTACTGTGTGGTACAGTAGCCCCCTCTTAGGGCAAATACCCAAGAGAATTGAAAGCAAGTTTCCAAAGAGATATTTGTATGCTCATGTCCGTAGCAGCATTACAATAGCTAAAAGGTGGAACAACCCAGGTGTTCATCAGTGGATGAATGGATAAACAAAGTGTGGTCTATCCATACATGGGAGTATTATTCAGCCTTAAGGAAGGAAATTGCCAGGCATGGTGGCACACACTTGTAATCCCAATACTTGGGAGTCTGAGACAGGAGGACCACAGGTTTGAGGACAGCTTCAGCAAGTAGTGAGACACATCAACCTAGCGAGACCCTGTTTCCAAATAAAAATAAAAAATAAAAAAGGAAGGAAATTGCCAGGCATGGTGGCGCATGTCTGTAATCTCATTACTTGGGAGACTGAGACAGGAGGATCAAAGATTTGATGCCAGCTTCAGCAACTTAGCAAGACCCTCAGCAACTTAGCAAGACCCTGTTTCAAAAATAAAAAGAGCTGGGGGTGTAGCTTAGAGGTAGAATGCCCCCGGGTTCAATCGCCAACACCAAAACAAAAAAAAGGAAGGAAGTTCTGACCCGTGCTGCAACATGGATGAACCTTGAGAACATTACGCTAAGTGAAATAAGCCGGACACAAAAGAGTTTTGAAAACATTGTGTGACTCCACGCAGCGTAGATACCTAGAGGAGTCAAATCCACAGAGACAGGAATAGAATGGGATTGCCAGGGCCTGAAGAGGGGGAGTAGGGCGTTGTTTGACGGGTCCAGAGCTTCAGTCTTGGAAAAAATTCTGCAGGTGAATGGTGGTAATGGCAGACCAACAATCTGACTTTCTACCGCTTAACTGTGTTCGTAAAAATGGTTAAGATGGTAAATTTTATGTTATGTGTGTTTGACCACTATTTAAAAAAAATTGAAAGAGTTAAACCAGGAGTGGTGACACATACTTGTCATCCCAGTACTTGGGAGGCTGAGACAGGAGGATAGCAGGTTTGAGACCAGCCTGGGAAACTTATTGAGACCCTGTTTCCAAATAAAAAATAGAAAGGGCTGTGGGTATAGTTCAGAGGTAGAATGCCCCTGGGTTCAATCTCCAGCACCAAAAAGAACAATAACAAGCCAGGTGTGGTAGCTCAGGCTTGTAATCCCAGTACTTGGGAGGCTGAGACAGGAGGAACGCAGCCTCAGCTACTTGGTGAGGCCCTCTGCAACTTAGTGAGACCCTGTTTCAAAAATAAAGAATAAGCTGAGCGTGGTGGCGCATGCTTGTAATCCCAGTACTTGGGAGACTGAGACAGGAGGATCACAAGTTCGTGGCCAGCCTCAGTTACTTAGTGAGGCCCTCCACAACTTAATGAGACCCTGTTTCAAAGTAAAAAATAAAAAATAGGGCTGGGGTGTAGCTCAGAGGTAGAATGCCCCTGGGTTCAATCCCCAGTACCGCAAAAAAAAAAAAAAA
>PVJS01017158.1:13444-36630 GCA_004027185.1 Glis glis | reverse complement strand
GGGGGGGGGAGCCCCAAATAACCTAATCTACAAATGGGCAAAGGAAAAGAACAGGCATTTCTCTAAAGAGATATATCCAGAAAATTACACATTAGCAAGGATGTAGAGGAAGTAGAATCACTGCACACTGTTGGTAGGAATGTAACATGCTGCAGCTGCCATAGAAAATAGGATGAGGGTTCATTTAAAAATAGAATTACCATATGATTGAGCAATCCCATTTCTAGGTGCATATCCAAAAGAATTGAAAACAGAATCTTGAAGAGATAATGTGCATACCCACGTTCACTACAGCATTACTCATAATAGCTAAGAGGTGGAGGCAACCCAAATGTCCATGGTCCTGTGAATGGACAAAGAAAATATAGCATATACATACAATGGAATAGTATTCACCTTTAAAAAAGAAAATTCTGCCATATGCTATCTTGGATGAATCTTGAAGATAATATGCTAAGTGAAATTATTCAACCACAAAAAAGTCAGGACCACATGATTCCATCTATGAAGTATCGAAAGTAATCAAACGTATGAAAGAGAAAGTAGAATGACGTCAGGAGCTAAGGGTAGGGGGTTATTGACAGTCACTATCCACTGGATCAAGAGTCTCGGTTTTACAAAATAAAAAAGTTCTAGAGATCTGTTGTACAATAAAGCCAATATGGTTAAAATGACTGCAATGAAAACTTAAAAATTACTGAGAGTAAATTTATATTATATATTTTTTACCACAGTAAAAAGAGTAAATGAAAAAAATAACACCCACATTTTAATCTGAATCATATTATAAGGAAACAGGCAAACCCAAATTGAAAAACTTTCTACAAAATAATTAGTCTGTTTCTTAAAAATGTCATTGGCATGAAATAGACATAGTGGTCTGAAGAGACATGACGAATGCAAAGCATCTGGGATTTTTCTTTGCTATTAAGGATATTATTGGGACAATTATTAAACTATGCATGAGATCAACATGCACTAGCTAATTGTTGTTATACAAAAGAATTTACTGATTTTGGTAACTATGCTGTGGTTATGAGAAAACATCTGTGTTTTTAAGAAACATACACTGAAATGTTCATAAGTAAAGAAACATGACATCTATTATTTACTCTAAAAGGGTTTAGAATGAAAACTACATGAGGGAGGAAAGGGAAAGGGAGGGAGAATCAATCAGGAGAAAGCAAATATTGTTAAATGTTAACATCTGGTAAAGACTATTCTGGCAACTTCTGTATAAACTGGACATCAGTCCAAATTTTTAAAAATTAAGGGCTGGGATGTGTAACTCAGTGCTAGAGCACTTGCCTAACATGCACAAAGACCTAGGTTCAATCCTAGCACTGTAAAAAAAATAATAAAATAAAATTATGTTAAAACAAAAAGTTTAGAAAATGTTTAAGTACAACTTTCTCAGAACCCATCTCTTATCCTACCATAAATCCAAGCCAATTCTGACACATAAGATAACTAATACAGCTATTTTTAAGATTAAATTCTATATTCCAGAAAATTAGAAAATTCACAGATATTTCAATTTGTTTCATTTAACACTATATACCAAGCACCATTAGTACTAGAAGAGAGACAAAGTAATCTAATAAAGTAATATAGTTCATTATAAAAGTGCTTAAGTGTCTCAAAAGAAGAGCTGAATCTGCAATTAGGGTCTCACTAACCATGATCTTATTTGCCCAGTGCCATCTATATTCTCTTCAAAATGATCTGACATAACAACCTTAGGTCTTTTAGAAATGGTTCCTATGGTCAGTGATAAGATTCCACTAGCCATCTAGGGAGGAAGGGGAGGCAGAAGTATTAAGTTCACAATCCAGAGACTCAGGCCTACCAAAAGACAAACTTAACTGTAGGACTAAAGAATGCCACTGTCCTACCTCACCAAAGTCTTATTTGCTGTAGTTCCTTTTACCCAATATACCATGTCCACCTTTCAAGAAAAAATTATAAGGCACAGAAAAAAGAAAAAACAGCCTAAAGAGAAACTACAAGCATCAGAATCAGTCAGATATGATAGAAATGCTATACTTTTCTAACCAGGAATTGAAAAAACTACCCTAATGCTTTAATGGAAAAAGGAGGTTACATGCAAGAACAAATGAATAATATAAGCTAAAAGAGATTTTAGAAAAAAAGTTTTTAAAAAAGTTAATGATAAAAAGTACTAGAGTCAGGTATGGTGGTACATGCCTGTAATACCAGTACTTGGGAGGGTGACACAGGATGAATACAGGTTTGAGACCAGCCTCAGCCCAACTTAGAGAGACCCTATTTCAAAATGAAAAATAGGGTTGAGGGTATAGCTAAGAGGTAACACCCGTAGGTTCAATCCCCAGTACCACAACAAACAAACAACAACAACAACAAAAAAAGTACTAGAAACAAATAGTGCCTTTGATGGGCTCATAAGTACAGTGGACACAGCTAGGAAAAGAATCTTTGAACTTGAGATATGACAATATAAACTTGCAAAACTTGAAAAGCAAAGAGAAAAAAGTCTAAACAACAACAACAAAACAACAGAATATCCAAGAACTGTGGGACAACTACGAAAGGTGTAAAATGCATAATGGTAATACCAGATAGAGAAGAAAAAGAGGAATGGAAGCAAATGTCAAGCAATAATGATTAAAATTTTCACCAAAATGAATATAAATCAAACCACAGATCCAGGAATCTCAAAGAGCACCAAACAGGATAAAAGAAAAAACATCTAGCTAGGGATATCATACTGAAAAGATATGATTAAATGGCTGGGGATGAAGCTCAGTGGCAGAGTGCTGACCTAGCCTGTGTGAGGCCCTGGTTTGAAACACAAAAACAACACAAGTAAAACAAAGATATAGAAAAAAATTCAAAGATAAAAGATAAAAAATCTTAAAAGAAGACAGGAGGAACAAAAAAAATCTTACCTACAGAGGACCAACAATAAGAATTATATTCAATTTTGCTCAGAAATCATGCAAGCAAGAAGATAGTGGAGTGAAATATCTCAAGTGTTGACAGAAGAAAACTACAACCTAAAATTTTATACCCTAAAATTGTGCACCAATTGAAATTATCCTTCAAAAGTGAAGGAAAAATAAAACAGTCTCAGACAAATGAAAATTGAGGGATTTATTATCAGGAGACCTTCCTTAAATGAAGTTTTAAAAGAAGTTCTTTAGCTGGGCGTGGTGGTGCTCACCTGTAATCCCAGAACTTGGGAGGCTGAGACAGGAGGATTTCAGGTTTGAGGACACCCTCAGCAATGTAGCGAGACTCTTAGCAACCTAGCAAGACCCTGTTTCAAAACAAAAAATAAAAAAGGGCTGGGGGTGTAGCTCAGAGGCAGAATGCCCCCGGGTTCAATCCCCAGTACCACACACACACTAAAAGAAGTAGAGAAAAGAAAAATGGCATGGGTCAGAAACTCAGATAAACATGAACAAAGGAAGAACACTGATATATGAGTAAGTGGGGACAAAATAACAATTTTTACTGTTCTTAATTATTTGACAGGTAACAGGTTGTTCAAGATAATAACAGTGACAATGTATTCAATTATGTATGCATCTACATACATAAATGAAAGCATTTCATTTATATATAAGCATGTGCAGGCGTGTGCACACATGCCAACATATAGAGTCAGTTCTGGCATAATGATGCTTCAGTCAACAATCACTGCATATCCAACAGTGGTCCCAAAAGATTAGTAAAAGAGATTTAAAAAACTATCACCCTCATGAGTTGTAGCTGTCTTAACACTGTAGTGCAACATGTTAGTGTTTGTAGTGATGCTGGTATAAACACATCTACTGTGCTGCTAGTCAAATAAAAGTATACATATACAATTATGTACAGTACATAATTCTTGGTAATAAAAGTGACTATGTTACTAGTTTATGCATACTTTTTATTGTCAGGAGTGTACTCTCTCTCTACCTATAGAAAAGAAAGTAGTTTTCATTTTGTTTTGTTGGTTCATTTGTTGTGGTACTGAGAATTGAACCCAGGGGCTCTCCCACTGAGCTACACCTGTAGCCCCTTTTTATTTTTTATTTTGAGACAGGGTCTAGTCTGGCCTTGAACTTGTGACCCTCTTGCCTCAGCCTCCTGAGTAACTGGTATTACAGGTAGGTACCATCACGCCCAGCAAAAAAAAAAAAAAAAAAAAAAAATCTACTGTAAATCAGTATACTGTGTTAGGCCTGCAGTAGCTTCATACAGGTCATGGTTATCATGTCTCTTGATTACACCAAGAGGGCACATCAAGCACATATACCATCTAGGTGTATGTAAATGCACTCTATGATATTCACAAAATGACAAAATCACCTAATTTTGTCAGGAAGTAACCCTGTCATTAATCCATGTATGGCCCCATGTGTGTATACATAAAATAAATGATAGCAATTATACAAAGGACAGGAAAGAAGTTCTGAAATATTTTGTTATTATAAGGTACTTGTACTACCTGTTAAGTTGTATAGTGTTATTTGCAACTAGACTTGGATTAATTGTAAATGGACAATGTGGGCTCTAAGGCAACCATTAAAAAATGTGTGAGTGTGTGTATGTGTGTGTACGTGCACACTAAGAAAGGAGAAAAAATGGAATTATAAAATTCTCAACTAAAACCATACAAAGCAGAAGTATAGAAGACAAAAACTACAATGGATATTTGAGAGACTGAAATATGAGGATTGCAGGTTTGAGGACAGTCTCAGCAACTTAGCAAGACCCTGTTTCCACATAAAAAATAAAAAAGGGCTGTGGGTGTAGCTCATAGGTAGAATGACTCTGGGTTCAATCCTCAGCACCACAAGACAAAACAAAACAAAACAAACAAAAAACCAGGAATAGAGAACAAAGGCAATAAACAGAAAACAGTAAAGCTACAGTAGATATTAATCTAACTATCTCAATAACCACTTTAAATGCCAATGGTCAAAATATAACAATAAAAAGAGAGAGACTGTCAGAGTGAGTTAAAAAAAAAAAGCCTAACTTGTGTCCACAAGAAACCCACTTTAAATATAAAGCCATATAAAGTAAAGGGAGAGAGAAAGATATACCATGCTAACATCAATCAAAAAAGGTGGAGTAGCTATAATAATTTCAGACAAAGCAAACTTCACAGCAAAGAATGTTATCAGAGATAAGTGCATTATATATCATTATATTTATCATTATAAAAGGATCAATACCCCAAGAAGACACACAATCTTTAATAAGTGTCTAACAATAAAACACCAAATCATATAAGGCAAAAATTGACATAACTACAAGGAGAAACAGAAAAACCCACTATTATAGTTGGAGACTTTAATACTCCTTTATCAGAAATGGACTGACCTGGAAGGCAGAAAATCAGTAAGGACATACTCTTAAACTGGACAGCACCATCAGTCAAATTATCTAATTGACATTTATAGAACGCTGCATACAGTAAGAGCAGAATACATTATTTTCTCAACCTTACATGGCATGTTTACCAAGACAGACCACATTCTGGGCCATAAAACACATTTTAACAATTTTTTAAGAACAGAAATCAATAAAGTATGTTCTAAGACCACAATGGAATTAAATTAGAAATGAGTAACAGAAAGACAGCTGGAAAATCCCCAAATACTTGGAGATTAAACAACATGCTCCCGAGTAACACATGGGTCAAAGAGAAATCAAGAGAAATTTTAAAATATTCTGAACTAAATGAAAGCAAAAACAATTTATCAACATTTGTGGGGTGCAGAGAAAGTAGCACTAAAAAAATTTATAACATTGAATGTATATACTAGAAAAGAAGAAAAATCTAAACTCAATCTAAGCTTCCATACTTCAGGAAACTAGAAAAGGAAAAGCTATTCAGAAGGAAAGAAACAAGAAAAACTAGAGAAGAAATGAATAAAATTTTTAAAAAGGAAATCAATAGGAAAAACCCCAGTGAAAGCAAAAGCTGGTTCTTTGAAAAGATCAATAAAATTGATAAGCCTCTAGCCAGGCTAAGACAAAAAGAGAGAAGCTGAAATGCATGGTACAGGATGTTAACGGTGGGAAAGGGGTGTGTGTGTGTGTGTGTGTGTGTGTGTTTCTCTCTCTCTCTCAAGAGGTATATGGGAACTTGTATTTTCTCCTTAATTTTGCTGTGAACCAAAAACTGCTCTAAAAAGTAAAGTTTACTAATTAAAAATTATATATGCACATTGATTATAAATATAATGTATCTGAGCCAAAAAAGGTATTGTAATATTTTTTCAATTTAGAGGATAAAGATCCTTTTTCAAGACTCATCTTTTTAAATTAGTAAGCTGGGCATGGTGGTGCACGCTTATAATCCTGGTACTTGGGAGGCTGAGATGGAAGGCTCACAGGCTTCAGGACAGACAGAGCAACATAGCAAGACTCAGCAACCTAGCAAGGCCCTACTTCAAAACAAAACAAAAAAAAAAATTTTTTTTTTCTTTTTGCGGTACCGGGGATTGAACCCAGGGGCATTTTACCTCTGAGCTACACCCCCCCACCCTATTTTTTATACTTTATTTTGAAACCGGGTCTCACGAAGTTGCCGGGGCCTCACTAAGTAGCTGAGGCTGGCCGCAAACCCGGATCCTCCGGTCTCCGCCTCCCAAGTACTGGGATTATAAGAGTGCGCCACCATGCCCGGCCTAAAACAAAAAATTTTTAAAAAGGACTCCGGGGAGTAGGTAGAATGCACTAGGGTTCAATCCCCAGTACCATAATAACAATAACAATAATAATAATAATAATAATTACTATTATCGTGATGAATGCAAACTAGAAGGAAAAATATCTATCATTTGATTATGTATCTTTCCAAAGACACTTCTACTTTTTTTTTTGTGGTACTAGGGATTGAACCCAGAGGCATTCTACCTTTGAGCTACACTCCCAGCCCAATTTTATTTATCTGGAAACAGGGTCTTGCTAGGTTGATGAGAGTCTCACTACTTACTGAGGCTGTCCTCAAACCTGCGATTCTCCTGTCTCAGTCTCCCAAGTACTGGGATTACAGGCATGTGCCACCATGCCCGGCTCAAAGACACTACTTCTACAATGCTCTGCAACTTAGAAGCCCAGTGATATCACTTTGAAAGAAACAACAGTCCCCTCAACAAACAACTTTTAGGAAATGTTTTCTAAAGAGTCAGTTTTGAGGCTGGAGATATAGCTTTGTGGTAGAGCACCTGCCTAGCATGAGCAAGCCTCTGTGTTATATCCTCAGCACCACCACCCCCCGAAAAACCCATAATTTAAAAATTAGAAATCAGTTATAAAATTTCATTCATAGCCTTTATAACATCACATATCATATAGCCCAATATAATTAGGTTTAAAGAGTGTTTTCTTTCTCTCTCTCTCTCTCTCTCTTTCTTCTCCCTCCCTCCTTCGCTCCCTCCCTCCCTTCCTTCCTTTCTTTGGTACTGGCAATTGAATCCAAGAGCAGTCTACCTCTGCGCTACACTCCCACCCCTTTTTATTTATTATTTTGAAACGGGGTCTCACTATGTTGCTGAGTGACTTGCTAAATTGCTAAGATTAATCTTGAACCTATGATCTTCCAGTCTCAGCCTCCCAAGTACTGAGAATACAGGTGTGCAAAACCATGCCAGGTGAATTTTTATGCTCTAAAAGTAATCACTACTAAGTTATTGTTAGTAGGAAAGGTTCTTTAGAATTTTTTTAAATGGTAACTATGCAGTCATAGTAGAGTAAAATATCTAATTTGAGGGTTAGAACTTCAAGACAGTCTAGTCTCTAAGGCTAGAAATTCTATGGCCAAAAGTTCCTCTAAATTAGTTGTTATCAAGGAATAACTGTTATCATAATGGTATTATGGTTATGCTTAGGAATGTCCTTATCTCTGAAAGACAAACACTGAAACATTTATGGGCGAAATAATGTCTGAGATTTGTTTAAAAACATACTAGCAAAAAAAAGAGAGTGAGAAATAAAATAAGTTGTTGGTTTTTTTAAGGTTGGATAATGGGTACAAAAAAACCTCTCAACAAACTAGTAATACATTATTTCTTCAACTTTATAAAGAACTTCTGCAGAAAACCTATAGTTAATATCAGAACTCTAAAAACTAGATGCTTTCCACTAAGATTACAAGAACAAGGCAAAGATGTTCTCTCTCACCACTTTACTATGAAACACTGCCCTGGAAGTCCTAGCTAATATAATAAAACAAGAAAAGGAAATACAAAGTATATGCATCAGGAAAGAATAAAACTATCTGTGGTTCAACAATGAGAAGACAATGTAGAAAATTCCAAAGAACTGAGAAAATTCTGGAATTCAAGAGTATGGTAAGGTTCCAGAACAGAAAATTAATATACAAAAGTCAACCAGACCAACAATGAATACTTGGAATTTGAAGTTAAAAACACAGTACCATTTACATTAGCATGAAACAGACTTCAAAACAAATCTAAAAATATGTACTGGAGCTATATAAGGAAAGCTGCAAAACTCTGTTGAAAGAAATAAACAATCTAAATAAATGCAGAGATATTCCATGTTTGTGAATAGGGACACTTTATACTGCTAATTATCATTTTTTCCTAAAGTGATTCTATAGATTGTACAAAATACCAATAAAAACCCCAGCAAGTTATTTTGTGGAGACTGAAGTATTGATTCTAATTTATACATGGAAAAGACTCAGAAGAGGCAAGATAATAGTGAAGAACAAAGTTAAAAGACTCACTTTATTTGACTTTAAAACTTCTAATGAAGCTACAGTGATCAAGATAGCATGATATTGACAAAAGAAGGGAGAGATTGAACGGAACAGAATAGAGTCCTGAAAGAGATCCAAACAAATATAGTCAAAGGAGCAAAGGGGATTCAATGAAAAACAGAACAGTCCTTTCAACAATGGCTGCTAGAACAACTGGACATCTACCCACATGGAAACAATGAAACTTAGACACAGAGACACAGACCTTCTTTACACCTTCCACAAAAACTAACTTGAAAGGAACCATAGACATAAAAGTAAAATGCAACCTGCAAAAATTCTAGAAAACAGGAGAAGTATCTCAGTAATCTTGGGTCTGTGATGAGCTTTTAGAAGCAATACCAAAGACGTAATCCAAGCCAGGCATGGTGGTACACGCCTGTAATCCCAATATTTGGGAGGCTGAGTGGAGAATCACTGGTTCTAGGCCAGCCTCAGTATTTCAGTGAAACTCTTGTTTCAAAATAAAAAATGAAAAAAAAAGTAGGGCTGGGGATGTAGCTCAGAGGTAGGACGCCAACCCAGTACCCCCCAACACACAAAAGGTATTATTTTAAAACTCAATAAACTGTACCACAGTAAAAATAAGAACTTCTCTGTGAAAGACATAGTTTGGGAATGAAAAGACATGCCACAAAGAGAGAAAATATGCAAAACACACATCTATGAAGGATTTGTATCTAAAATATAAAACAACTCAATAACAAGAAAACAATCCAATTAAGGAATTGGCAGAAGATCTAAACTGATACTTCACCAAAGATAAAAGTCAATTAATTATATGAAAAGGTGCTCAACATTCTATGTCATTAGGGAATGGCAAAATTAAAACAATGAAGTAACACCCCCAAATTATAAAATGGCTAAAATCTAAAAACTGGCCACATCAAGTGCTCATAATGATGCAGGGCACCAGAACTCTGTCAGTGGGAATGCAAAATGGTATGGCCACCTTAGAACACAGTTGCATTCCTAAGTATTTACCTGAGTTGAAAATTCATATTCATTCAAAAACCTGCACATGAATGCTTAGAGCAATTTTAGTCATAATCTCGTAAAACTGGAAGCAAACCAAGATATCTTTCAATAGGTGACGGGATAAACAAGTTGCAGTATATCCACACAATGGAATGTTAAATAATGATAAAAAGAAATGAGCTATCAAGCAATGAAAAAAACACAGAACTCCCTTAAATGGGAGTTAACTTTCTTTGATAAATCAAAGAAAACAACTGAAAAGGCTATGTACTACATGATTCCAACTATATGACATTCTGGAAAAGGAAAACTTAGACAACAAAAAGATAAGAGATTGACAAGGTTCCAGAAGGCTAAATTGGTGGAGTTTTCAGCATGTGAAACTCTTCTGTAGGATACTATAATAGTGGATTCATATTTTGTGGTATTCAAAATTCATAAAACTGTATAACAAAGAGTAAACTGTAATTTAACCATAGACTTTATTTAATAAAGCATCAACATCATTAATTCAAGATATTAATAGTAGGGAAGAGTGTGTGTGTGTATACATGCATACACATGTGTGTATATATATGTATATGTGTGTATGAATGTGTGTGTATATATATATATACACACACACATACATATATATATATGGGGTAGCATATAGGAACCCTCTATATAATCTGCACTTTTTTTGTAAATCTTTTTTTTTTTCCTGGTGGTACTGGGGATTGAACCCAGGGGGATTACTACTTCTGAGCTAGATACCCAGCCCCCCCCCTTTTTTTTTGCAGTACCGGGGATTGAACCCAGGGGCATTCTACCTCCGAGCTACATCCCCAGCCCTATTTTTTATACTTTATTTTGAAACAGGGTCTTACTAAGTTGCAGAGGGCCTCACTAAGTAGCTGAGGCTGGCCGTGAACCTATGGTGCTCCTGTCTAAGCCTCCCAAGCACTGGGATTACAGGCACATATTACTGCGCCCAGTCGATTTTCATTAATATTTTTTAAAGTCCAAAATTTTCTGTTCCCTTGAAATGCAAATTCACATTTTACTAATGCAAATTACTAATTTGATTTTACAAATATGTAAATTCATATTTTACTAACTTAACAAAATCACAAATAATCTGGGTCTAAAATTCCTTGTTAAAAGCTGGGCGTGCGCTGGGCGTGGTGGCACAAGCTTGTAATCCCAGTACTTTGGGAGGCGGAGACTGGAGGATCCCGGTTCAGGGCCAGCCTCAGCTCGCTCTCGTGCTTGTGCGCGCTCGCTCTCTCTCTCTCTCTCCCTGTCTCTTTCTCTCTCTACTTAGTGAGGCCCTCCACAACTTCATGAGACCCGGTTTCAAAATAAAGTATAAAAAATAGGGCCGGGAGTGTAGCGCAGAGGTAGAACGCCCCTGGGTTCAATCCCCGGTACGGCAAAAAAAAAAAAAAAGGCCGGGCGTGGTGGTGCATGCTTTTAATTCCAGTACTTGGGAGGCTGAGACTGGAGGATCTGGGTCCTAGGCCAGCCTCAGCTACATAGAGAGACTCTGTTTCAAAATAAAGGATAAAAATTAGGGCTGGAGGTGTAGCCCGGAGATAGAATGCTCCTGGTTTCAATCCCCAGTACCGCAAAAAAAAAAAAAAAAATTTCCTTGCTAAGACGGAAACAAAAACTTTCTTGTTACAGATTCCTGCTGACTACTGAAATATATAAAACAAATTCCTTAAAATATTTCATCACTTTCAAAAATTATTAAAATTACCTGGAAAGATGTCTTCTTACTATAATAGTAAAAAAAGCAAGAGCCATAAACATACATGCGCACACATATATATACATGCATATATATACAATATAATGCATATTTACAAAAAAAGGAAAGAAAATACAACTTTTTTGTGTTGTCTTTGGAGATGGAATTATTTTGTTCTGCAATTAATTTTACTTTTCATTATAATCAGTATAAAGATCACCTCCTCAAAAAACAATCTTACTTTTTTAGTTTCTATTAGAGAAAAAAAAAGGAATAAGAAACAACTATTTTTTTTTTGGTGGCACTGGGGATTGAACCCACAGGCATTCTACCTCTGAACTACACCCCCAGCCCAATTTTATTTCTTATTTGGAAACAGGGTCTCACTAAATTGCGGAGGGCCTTGCTAAGTTACCGAGGCCAGATTCAAACCTGTGATCCTCCTGTCTCAGCCTCCCAAGTACTGGGATTACAAGTGTGCACCACCACACCAGCTAAAAACAACTATTTCTGAACAAGGTCCCTTTTTCCATTTCAATTCCATGGAGAATGGATTGTGCATTTCTACAACTCTGATTACTTTAGTGACAAGAAGAATGTCAGTGAGAAAAGTTAGTTTAATCACTAAAATATTACCTTGAGTTATTTAAAAAATAATATCATCATGGAGGATGCCTTTTTTATTCTCTCATCCTTTATGTCACTCACTATTATCCATTTTAGCCTTCTCTCAAACTATGAGTGGTTTAGTAGCCATGATTTTTTGTGAAACAGAGGGATAAAAAATTCCACTTGACCAAGGTCCCATTGCAGTCCAATTCATTTGATTCAAAGCAAATCTTATTTTTTGCCACGCAAAGTGCTTAGCTGGAGGTTCTGAAATCGCTAACTGCCACACAGCCCATTCCCAACTTGAGCCTCCCTCTGTTAGGGTTGTGCCATTATCTTCAAAGATAGAGTAGACCTGGAGCAAGCCTAAAGGTGTAAGAAGTTACTTTCCAGCTCTGCTTGTTTGGCTCCTGAAGCCCAAAGGTCCTGATGGATTTTCTCATTTTATTTGTTTTCTTAGTATGTGAGTGTACATGTGTGCATGCGCACTGGAATAGGACCAATTTTCTTTAAAAGGCTCAGCCTAATCTAAGCACTAGTGGCTTTCCCTCCAATGTCTGTCTTTAATTTGCAAAACTTAAAAAGGTTCTTTGAGAAGCTGGAACTTTGGCTTTCCCCAAAAGCCAAAATTCATCTCCTTTCAATGGAATACCTCACTACTCTAATACAGTAAAAGTGCTTGTTTTTATCGCTTTTATGGTTCCCTTTTCTTAAGTTTTTCCCTCTCCCAGGCACGTCCCCTCCTACCCATGCACAGTACTCTTTCATTCATTAATCCCCTGCCAGGACAAATGAGAAGAGTGTAATGGTTGTGTGCATCTGCCTTTTAAATTTTTTTTTTTTTATCAACAAGCTACCTGTTTTCTACCTTGCATTTTTCCATAAAAAAGTCCTTTAGTCCCATTGTTAATTCTATTACCAACCCATTTGAATGGTAATGGATTTCTATATTTTATGTGTATCAGATGTGCAAGTTGTAATGAACCATGATTCAGAGGCAGTATAATATGGTGAAAGAGGAACTCCATAGAGCCAGATAGTCTGGATTTGAATCCTAACTCTTAGTTGCACTTTCTTGGACTCTTTGTAATCTTATGTTCAAAATGGGAGTTAAAATGTTAGCTGCTTCATAGCATCCCTCTGAGGAGCAATTGGCCTAGTGTACATAAAATTTATACAAAACACTAATAGAACCAGGACGCAGAAGTCAGTAAACAGCTATTCTACTATGTCTTTTACTCATAGCTGTGAAAGGAAAAGTTTAGTCTTCTATTAAAATGTTCAGGAAATAAGCATATGAGAGAACATTTTTATAGCTATGCAACCCACAGAACTATATTACCAGGGCAAGATGGGAAGGCAAATTTCATTTAGTCTTTTATGGAGGACAGTGAGACAGACAAGATGATGAAAGGTGCCAACTTTCAGGGCAGTGTAGTGTCACTGGAAAATCTCCCATGGAGATGATAGTTGCTATGTGAATATGCTGAAGGCCTATTTCTAGTAAGTCCTACTAGCACAACCAGGTGTGCTGTGTTGCATCACAATATCTTTTTTGGGAGGCCCCACAGGAGAGCTCTAAGTGCTTCCTTGCCAAAGAGCATGCACTTTATGATTAATCCTGTTTTGTGTTTTGTTTATTAATTATACCATGCCTAAAATACGTGCCACAATGCATCAAATTTACCACTTATTATAGTGTTTTTACTTTTCCCTTATATATTTAATAATCATGGTCTTTAATCTATTGTGCTATATTTTATTCAAAGTCATTGCAACCCTCACCCCCTGCCTTTTTATTTATTTATTTTATTTTATTTTATTGGAAGACTGAAAATACAAAAATGCACACAGGTCAAAGGTGCCATCTTCTGGCAGTAAGGCCCCTCCTCCTACCTTGATCAGCAGCTACTCAGATACTGTTCTGCCACAGCTTTGTCCAAGAATAGGAGGTGGTGACAGGTTCTGCATAATCTGAGAAGATCCTTTAGAGCCAGCTGATCTGTAAGTGGGTTGCCCCCAGGGTCTGGTCTTGATCACTGTCCTTTTAGTCACCCCTCTAATCACCTCCACCTGGAATCCAGTTTCACCTAGAACAAGTTCTCTATAAATCTGACACAATCTGCTCCGGCAGTCAGGGCACTGTTTTTTCAGTACTTATTTGAATGTCTGATGTCATTTCATGGAATCTGTGGCTCAGTTTGATTTTTTAATATACATCCAGTGACACTTTTACAAAAAAATGATGTTCCTAAAATGCATCCTTTCACCAATAAGTTTTACTGTATACACAGACAATGTTCATCATTTGGCATCTTTTATAACTCTTTCCAATCAAAAGGTATTTGGATCTTTTCCAACTCTTTCTAATCAAACCATGTTTGCCTCCACCCCAGGGCACAGGGTCTATGATCATTTTTTGTTTTCCTTGATGGAAAGAATATCAAAGGACACTCCGAGGACAATGAGACTAAAGTTAGATGTGAGGCTGGCATGTATTTCACTCTTGCTGAAAACAGCGAAATATACAGGTCCACTTTACATTAAGTATACTTTTTCCTCTTTTCCAATGTAGACTTGACATCAAATCAGCTTTGTCAGACTGAGAGGGAGCCGGCTTCAAGTATACTGAAGTATAGTGTCCATGCACAAACCAGCACTTTCCCTGGGCTCCGGATCTTGGGAGCAGACGCAAACAACAATTCAATTCCCCTTTACTAGAGTTCCTCTCTGTCTGACAAGGTAATAACAAAAAGGAACTATCCCATCTATGCTTTCTCCTGAACTTTCCTTTCTTTTAGTGCAGCAGGTGAAGTGGACTACTGGTCTGTGTTTCCAAGTGTAATGCAGTGAGAAGGGGAAGCAAGCTTTCATTTCAAAACAAAAATGGAGCTCTGCTATCAAGAACCATTAATTGATTTCAAAACTGGGCACAAATTAATTTTATAAAACTATCTCAAGTTCCTTCATGTTTTAAAATTCTGATACTTAATGTCAACTGTAAAATATTATCACATTAAGGAAAGAGGGTAAACCGGGCATGGTGGCGTATGTCTGTAATTCCAGTACTCAGAAGCCTGAGAAAGAAGGATCACAGGTTAGAAGCCAGTTTCAGTAATTTAGCGAGGTTTTCAGCAACTTAGCGAAACCCTGTTTCCAAATAAAAAATAACATAGGACTGGGTGTAGTCAGAGGTAGAACACCCCTGGGTTCAATCCCCAGCAAAACACAAACACAGACACACACACACACACACACACACACACACACATACACGAAAAGGGGATAATGGGAGGCTAAATAATTTACTGAAAGCAAAGAAAGTCATTTTCTGTAAGGAGAGAAGTTTGGGTCCTGAATTTAATGAGTTTACTAAATTACAAAAGGAATGAAAGAATTGTAACATTTGAATTGATGTACCCAAAATCAATGTGTATAATAGCAAGTAAAACAGAGGTAGTATTTTCTGCATGCAGTATACAAAACTGAATATCTTGAAACATCAGAGATTGTTTCTTCAAGATGCTTCCAACCTAGTAAGAATACTCCAGTGTGGTATTATTAAATAAGTTCTCCAGAATACTAATAAGGAAGCTACAGAAAATTGGTACTGAAAAGGACAGGAAGAAGTAAAAATGTTTATCTTACATTTTTAATGATATGGTTTATCCATATCAGATGAGTCATTTCACTCCCAATTCTTCAGCTCTAAAAGAATGTCGTTGATGAACAAGAGAACTCACCTTTTAATTTCTAACTTGGATACCACATAGGTCTCTCAGTATCACTGTATGTACTTATAATTTTAGCCTTATATTTGACTCTGTATAATTTTAAGTACCACAAAAGTTGTGCCTAAAAAAATGCCATGGTGTGTATGCTTTTATTTTCAATCACCAATTCATTAGCTTATTCATTTATCAGTAAATACTGAACTGCATATGTAACCACATGCTACCATACTAGGCAGTGAAATTAAAAGATTTTTTTTAAAGTCCCAGCTTTCAATGAGTTTTATAGCTAGGAAGGTTTCAGAAGGCAAACTAT
Source organism: Glis glis (assembly GCA_004027185.1). NCBI lineage: Eukaryota > Metazoa > Chordata > Mammalia > Rodentia > Gliridae > Glis > Glis glis. The sequence continues at coordinate 20,491 of PVJS01017158.1, read as the reverse complement.
CACAATCAAAGGTAGTCAGTGCCACAATGACATGTGCAAACTACAGAAAAGGCCTTGAAGCAAACAGTGCTAAGAATTCTGTAGGGAGGAGTCAGGAAAAAGCTCCTAAAGGTAATTCTGGAAGCAAGTTGTAGTTTAACAAGTGCAGAAATAAAGGGCTATGTGAAGACATGAGAAACTAAGGCGTAAGTCAAAGAACTGCAAAGAGCTCATTATTATTGCAGCTTAAAGCATGAAGGGTTAGAGAAATTGGCGCAAAAAGGATATTGAGAATATAGTCTGAGATTGTACTGGGTGATAAAAATACTGAAGTGGATGAGATAGAGCCCCTCTTCCTAAGGAGCTTAAAAAAAAAGGACCCTTAAACAGGGGATTCTATAAGGCTGGTGTCATAGTAGAAGAACACGCAGGGGAACATGGATAGAGGCACAAAGGAGGAACCTTAAGCTGGGCATGGGTGGCACACACCTGTACTCCCAGTACTTGGGAGGCTGAGACAGGAGGATTACAGGTTCACAGCCAGCCTCAGCAATTTAGCGAGGTCCCTCACAACTTAGTGAGACCCTGTTTCAAAATAAAATAGGGCTGGGGGTGTAACTCAAAGGTAGAATGCCCCTGGATTCAATCCCCAGTACCATAATAAATAAATTAACTAAAAAGGAACTTATGCTAAATTTTATCTTATAAGCAACAGAGTTGTTAAAAAATTTTGAAATGGGTAGACAATATAGTGGCAGCATGGATGACGGAATAGAAGTTGTGAAAACTAAGTAAGAGCCAGGCGTGGTGGCACATGTGTGTAATCCTAGTACTTGGGAGGTTGAGACAGGAGGATTGCAGGTTTGAGGCCAGCCTCAGCAACTCAGGCCCTCAGCATCTTAGCAAGACCCTGTTCCATAATAAAAAAACAAAAAAGGGCTGAGGGTGTAGCTCAGAGGTAGGATGCTCCTAAATTCATTCCTCAATACCACAAAATAAACAAATGAACAAACCCTAAATAAGGTTTTTGCCAAAGCCCAAGCAGGCAATGTGATAAGCATAAACAAGGCCACCCTAGTATAACAATTTCATATTTTCTTTTCCCAGCTAGGCAAATGGGGATTCTTTCAAATCTTTTATTAGAAGAAGAAAAGGAAAATTCTCAAGTGATATTTTTTAAAATTCCTTATATTTAAGAGGCTGGCAAAAAGTCATGATAAAAATCATTTTAAGATGTTCATTTAAAAATGCAATAAAAAGAGTTCAAAATTTAGTACATATAACCTTAAATCCAATAATAGGCATATAAGGATCAAATTTGGAATATCAATTTGATGAAAATTTATACTTAAAATGAGAGACTATATATAAAACCTGAAATTAAGTAGAAAAGGCAGAATAAAAACTGTATGCACAGTATATTATATAGAAAATATTTAGTATATGCTGACAAACTAAGAATAGTTAAAACACAGCCGGGCATGGTGGCGCACGCTTGTAATCCCAGTACTTTGGGAGGCGGAGACCAGAGGATCCGGGTTCGCGGCCAGCCTCAGCTCTCTCTCTCTCCCTGTCTCTCTCTCTCTCTCTACCTAGTGAGGCCCTCCGCAACTTTGTGAGACCCGGTTTCAAAATAAAGTATAAAAAAATAGGGCCGGGGGTGTAGCATGGAGGTAGAACGCCCCTGGGTTCAATCCCCAGTACCGCAAAAAAAAAAAAAAGAATAGGTAAAACACTTTTCTATTTTTATTCCATTTTTTATAATAGAATAAAGTAAAATGGGGGGGGAACACAAGATTATAGTATCCAATGAACCTGACCCATATGGGTTATAACAAATTTTGGTTCTTGGTTTCCTAGAATGGTTTTTACAAATGGCCCTGCAATGTAGTTCTACTGCTATTAAAATACAAAACAAGCTGGGTGTGGCGGCGCACGCTTGTAATCCCAGTACTTGGAAGGCTGAGACCCGAGGATCCGGGTTTGTGGCCAGCCTCAGCAACTTAGTGAGGCCCTCCGCAACTTAGTGAGACCCTGTTTCAAAATAAAGACTAAAAAAATAGGGCTGGGGATGTAGCTCGGAGGTAGACTGCCCCTGGGTAATCCCCAGTACTGCAAAAAAAAAAAAAAAAACTGATACTCTGACTTAAGAGAAATCCTTAAAATTCCAATTATGAAGAGTTGTGGTCCTTCCTAATTGATACAAAGATAAAGGCAATTCAACAAACTAATGGAATGCAAAGTTAAAGAACACAGAGGAAACAAAACAAATGTTTTGCATTTGTGTTTTTCTTGGATGCTTTGGAAAATGAGATCACCAAAGGGCTTTTTAAGGCCATTTTAAAACTATTAATCATTCAACAAACATAACATTTATTGCGCACCTATAAGCCAAGCACTTTAAAGATAACAAGAATAAATAAAATATAATCTCTGTCTTCAAGGAGCTCAGTCTAAAAGAGAGAAAGAATGATACAAATAATTACAATAAAGTGTGGTGGTTCCTATAACAGAGGTATGTACAAGATACTGTGATAAGCAGAGAGAGGAAGAATAAGAAAAGTCAGGGTAAGCTTCATAAGAGGGTTAGGTTTTAAATGAGCTACAAGAAGGGAAAAAAGACTTCAAAAGCACATGCAAGGAAGTGTGAAATGTGAAATAAAGCAAATGTGAGTAATTTTCGGTAGTCCCTATGGCACAAAAGGAGGGGAAGAGCAACAGAAAATGAGATTAAAGAAGGCAGGAAACAAATGTACACTAGAGGATTTGACTATTATTATATTCTATCAAATCTAAATTGCCATCAATTATAAGATGAACCATTATATGTACCAGAAAAAAGAAAAAAGTTTTATACTTGAGTCTTAACATTAAGAAGTTTAATAGAAGCCGGGCGTGGTGGCGCATGCTTGCAATCCCAGTACATGGGAGGCTGAGACGGAAGGATCCGGGTTCACGGCCAGCCTCAGCTATTTAGTGAGGCCCTCTGCAACTTAGCGAAACCCTGTTTCAACATAAAGAATAACAAAAATAGGGCTGGGGGTATAGCCCGGAGGTAGAATGCCCCTGGGTTCAATCCCCAGTGCCGCAAAAAAAAAAAAGAATAAAAGAAGTTTAATAGAAAGGAATACTCCTGCATAATGTTATACTCTCGGCATAAGATAAAGAAATCAACCAGCTATGCAAAAAGGGATAGTAAAGAACTCTTTACTTCTCAACTTGTCCTTAAGTGGCAGGAGGAAGAAAACAATCTCCCTCTGAGAGCTGAGCTCCCAGCAGGTACACAGCCTGAATTAAAGCTAACAGTGGTTCCAAAACAAAGGAATGAAACAAAAAAAGCAGACTTTCAAGTAGTCTTGGGTTGGCAGTATCTCCAACAAACTGAGAAACAAATGCAAACTCTCTTTAGAAGAACAAGTCTTCTATCCTGGACAACAGTAATTTAAGATGCAATCTCATTTCAAAGGTGAAAAAGGAAAAACGTGCATCTTAGAATCTATGAAAAAGTCGATCTTAAAGTCGGTCTTAAATCTGATGATGTTTCAGAATTACCTGGGAAACTGTTTAAAAATATGCATTACCAGTTTACATACCCAGTGATTTTCAAAGAGGTAAGAACTTTATGTAGGCCTAAAGTAGAGCCCTGGAATCTCTATTTTAACAAACAAACCAACAATTTTTTTTAATCTGACAAGATATGAAGATCTTAGCAACTGTGTACAGAATCAGCTGAAAAGTCCTGCTGTAGACAATAAAGAACAGTAGGATTTTAATCAACAGCAAAATCTGACCAAAATGACAATTTAGAAAGACCACTGTAAAGCCGGACGTGGTGGCGCAAGCCTGTAATCCCAGTACTTGGGAGGCTGAGACAGGAGGATTGCAGGATCGCGGCCAGACTCAGCTACTTAGTGAGGCCCTCAGCAACTTGGTAAGAACTGGTTTCAAAATAAAGAATAAAAAATAGGGCTGGGGGTGTAGCTCGGAGGTAGAATGCCCCTGGGTTCAATCCCCGGTACAGCAAAAAAAAGAAAAAAGAAAGACCACTGTAATGCAGGCAGACTTTGTAGACAAAGTAGATTAGAAGAGAGTAAGGATAGTAGAGAGACAATAATAAATATTACAGTTAGGAGATTATTAAAATAGTTTTAAGGCTAGAGATGTTGATCAATTTAGTAACGATGGGAGAAAAACAAGTATTAAGGAGGCAGAATTAGACAAAATTCTATAAAAACGAATGAAGGTACAGGTATAAGATCTAATTCTGAAAAATTTCACAAGATTTAACTCTTACTCCTGAGCATTGTGGCTACTGAGCCTTTAAAAATAAATTTCATTAGAGTAATGTAACCCACCACCTTTTGTATAAAAGTATAAGTGCTACATAAAATCCTATATTGTATAAAATCAAATGTTCCAAATGCTACTAAAACTCAAGATGATCAAGTTCAGATGTAGGCACAGAGGGATTTAAATCTCTAATGTTTAACATTTCTATGAATTGGTGTTTATGCACAGAAAAATTAGAATCTCTGGGCAAAAGACAAGATTTTTACTGGTTGATAAATTTAAATTACAAACACAAAACAACAAATTAACAAACTTACGCTGAATATGAATGAACTGTTTGGGCTGTTTAAATTCTCCTTTGTACAAGCGATTATAATAGTTGACGTTGCTCTCTGCCTCAGGTACAGGAATGACCATGCTCTCTTTTTTTTCTCTAAACACTTGCTGTGCTGAAATAGCTCGCTGTAAATGATGTTCCTGGAAAATATGAAATAGGCAATATAAGTTATTGTTATAATATTAATTCAATACATAATTCCATTTAAAAGTTACTTTGTTTAGTAACTGCAAGAATCAATTATAAGTAATTCCTTTACTCAATCATAAAATTTCTTTAATGCATCACTCTCCCTTAATACCTGTGGCTCATACTGATATAACATTAGGTTATTATAGTTTTGGTAAGTAAAATTTTTAAAAGATTAAATATATACATACTTTACAAACTACAGCTTAAAATTTCAATTACAAGAAAACCGATCCCTTATTTGATAAATTAACTGAGGTATTCATCACCACTGCCACATTAAGTAAAAAGTATACAAGTCACAGTAAATGACTCTGCATTACAAATTTAAAATTTCTTCTGTACTTATACACTTGAATCTTCAGTAGTGAAAACTAATAATCCAAAGAAAGACAAAATTATATTCAATATTAGTATTCAATTTAGTATTACAGTCAGGGTAGGAATATTTTCAATAAAAACCAAACAAAAAGTTCCTATAAAATACATCCAGTTTCTAATCACTGTTCATCACTCCCATGACTTACCACAATAGCCTTCTAAACAGTTTCCCTACTTCCTTCCTTACCCCACTATGGCCCATTCTCAATAAAGCAGCTTTACCTCTTGGAAGGTAAATCAGGTCATGTCACTCCCCAATGACTCCCCATCATATTCAGAGTAAAAGTTAAAATCACTCGACCTACAGGACCCTGCATCTTGGACACCTTCTGCTTCTCTCCTCTTCCATCCTTTACTCTAGCCACACTGCATCTTCTTGCTGTTCCCAAATATTCAAATGGCCTGCTTTAGAAATTCCTGAAAGTCTCGTCTATCAGCAAGGCCCTCCATGACCTACATAAAAGAGTATTCCTCATCTAGCACTCCTTTCCTGCTTTTTCACTTAGCTACCTCTGACATATTATCGATCTCACTTGTTTATTGTCCACTCCCCCAAGCATAAAGTAAGTCCCAAGAAAGCAACGATTTTTGCTCATTTTAACTTTTATATCCCTAGAGCCTACAACAGTGACAATACATAGAAGCTCTCAATACATATTAAATATTAATATGTATTAAATACATATTAAATACATATTAAATAAATGGGTAAATAAAATCTTTACTGGATTCTACTATGTGCTAGGTAATGCAAAACACTTTACACATAAACTGATAAAGATGTTTAGTAACCTGTTCAAGGCAACACAGCCGTAAGTGACAAAACAGATATGAGCCCAGGTTATATATATGAAAAGCCAACGTTCTTAATTCTATCACATTACACCAATGTAAGTTTTGAAGTTCTACAGAGTCTAAGAAATTAGACACCATAGCTTCATTCAAGCCTTTAGGGTATGTGAAAAGTTACTGTTCCAAAAGTACTAGTGCATTGATTCGAAAAAAGTTTTCATGCAGGAAGATATAAAAAAATTAAAGTGAAGCTCCATTACATACAAAAACACAGTATATTAGATTAAAAGTAGTATTTTGGAAGGATGGTAGTATAATGGAGAGGACAGACATCAAATAATGACATAACAAGCCAGGCGTGGTGGCGCACGCTTGTAATCCCAGTACTTGGGAGGCGAGAGCGGAGGATCCAGGTTCGCGGCCAGCCTCAGCTACTTAATGAGGCCCTCCGCAACTTCGTGAGACCCGGTTTCAAATTAAAGTATAAAAAAAATAGGGCCAGGGGTGTAGCTCAGAGGTAAAATGCCCCTGGGTTAAATCCCTGGTACCGCAAAAAAAAGACATTACATTAATTTAATTATCTTCTGCCATTCATTTTAATAAAGCAGAGAGGGAGAGGATATAAAAATAAAAGCAAAAGAAAAGAAACACAATATGAGGAAGTGGGGAAACAAGCTTCTTATGCTATAAACAAGTGAACTTCTCAGACAGCTACTAAGATTTTCACAAGCAGGACTTGTTTCATTAGATCCAATCAACTTTTATCTGCTTCCCCCAAAATAATCAAGCATGCTGTATCGTAACATCTCTTTGGCATTTTGTCAGACTAATCTCAATGTAGAAAGCATAAGCATATTCAAGAAAAATGCTCTGAAATTAAATGGAAAGAGCCAGGCATGGTGGCGCATGCCTGTAATCCCAGTATTGGGAAGGCTGACACAGGAGGACCACAGGTTTAAGAACAGCCTCAGCAAGTAGTGAAACTCATCAACCTAGCAAGACCTTGTTTCAAAATACAAGTAAAGTAGGGCTGGAGGTAGGTATAGCTCAGAGGTAGTAGAATGCTCCTAGATTCAATC